>JAQZBX010087836.1:0-12817 GCA_029593785.1 Cabassous unicinctus | reverse complement strand
AAGGAGGTCTGGAAGTTAAAAGGAAATAAAAACAAGGAGACAGTTTCTTGGAGTAGTGTGAAGAAATGCAGATCATCAGTAAGAGTAACTAAAAGGGCAAATGAAAAACACACTAGTACTGTATCCTCAACATAGAACTCTACCTTTAACTCCTATTAGGGTCAGAATACAATTGAACAAATAAAGGTATAATTCCTGATAATGGCCATGCAAAATATAAAGTAGTAAAATGAGGAAAATATTAAAGACGGGAAAAAGCATATGGTACCACCGAACAGGTGATATCGAATAATTAATCAATAACCTTCAAAGAAAAGGCAGCCCAGGACCATATGGCTTCACAGGCAAATTGATCCTATCGTTCCAAGGAGAATTAATACCATTCCTGCTCAAACTCTCCAAAAAATTAGTGGACTGAATACCTCCATCTCATTTTATGAGGCCAGCATAACCTAATACCAAAGCCAGATAAAGATACTACAAGAAAATAAAATTTAAAACCAATTTTTCTTATGAATATAGATCCTAAAATTCTCAACAAACACTTTAAAGTTGAATCCCCCAGCAGATTAAAATAATTACATTCCAGGTGCAAGAGTACTTCACCATAATAAAAGCAATTAATGTAATACACCATATTAATAAAAATGAAGGGAACAAAACATGTGATCTTATCAATTGATACAGAAAAGGAATTTGACAAAATCCATCATCCTTTCTTGATAAAAACAAGGAAAAATTCCTTGTTTTTTGTGTGCTAGGCTTCTGGAATGCACAATAGAAATCATTTAGCCTGTACAATAAAAATTTATTAGCTTACAAACTTACAATACTGAGGCTATGAAAATGTTCAAATCAAGGAATCATCAGATGCTCTCTCTTCAAAGACTAGCTGCCTGTGTCCCTGGACACTTCTGTTGTATAGCAAGGCAGATTGCAGCATCTGCTAGACTCTCCCTTCTCTTCCATGGTTTGTTTCATCAATGGCTGACATTGTTTCTCCTTCTGTTGTTTTGTTCACTCCATATTCATCACATTATGAAGGATACCAATAAGATAATTCAAACGACTCCTAGGTTATGCCTTATTGCAATAACGAAATCAAGAGACCCTTTACGGAAGTAACCTAATCAATAGGTCCCATCTACAACACTACACACCCACAAGAAATTTAGCTCTAAGGACATGATTTTTCTGGGACCCATAAAAGCCACAAACTGCCACATTCCTGAAAATTATAAAGCACATAATTGAAAATGCCAAGACGAACATCATAGTCAATAGTGAAATCTGAAAGTTTTCCCTCTAAAATCTGGGTCAATCTAAGGTTGCCTACTGTCAGCACTGTTAATCAAATTTTACTCGAATTTCTAGGCAGAGTCATTAGGTGAGAAAAATAAATAAGAATCAAGAAGCCTCAAAATTGTAAAAGAAGTGGTATCAAATTTTACTTTTGCAGGTGACATGACCTAAATAATTAGTATAACAGAATACTATGCAAAGCAACTGCAGCACATAAACTAATTGAACAAAGTTTTGGCATAGAATAGCAACACACAAAGATCACTATACTCTCTATTCAATAGAAATGAGCAATGAGAGGAAGAAAAAATTTCAATTTATGATATCTACTAAAATTTTAAAATATCTGGGGGTGAATTTAACCAAGACTAAAGAACATTTACACAGAAAAGTACAAAAATTGCTAGAAGAAGACGCAAATAAATAGAAGGACATTCCATTTTCATTGATTGGAATACTAAATATCACAAAGACGTCATTTCTAGTCAAAATGATTTATACTTCAGATTTCCCAATTAAAATACAACAATCAACTTTACAGATATGGAAAGGATAATATCAAATTTATTTCGAAGGGCTTGGGGCCCAAAACAGCCAAAACTTCTTGTAAAAGAATCCTATCTGACTCACACTTTCTGACATTAAAATTTCTACACAGTTAAAGTAATGAAAACAACAGGATAAAACAACAAGCATAGTTATATTAACCAATGGAATCTAACAGAGTATTCAGAAATAAACCCTGACATATATGGCCAATTGGTTTCTGACAAGGCTCCAGTGTCCACTCAATTAGGAAGGAATATTATCTTCTAAAAATGATGCTGGGAGAGCTGGATTCTCATATCCAAATGACTGAACAAAGACTCATCCCTCAAAACATATACAAAATTAAATCAAAATTAATCAAAGACCTAAATATAAGAATCAAGTCTATAAAAACTGCTGGAAGAAAATGTAAGGAAATTTCTTCAAGAACTTGTGGTAGGCAATGGTTTCTTAGTTATACCAAAAGCACAAACAATGAAAGAAAAAAATAATAGATAAATGAGACCTCCACAAATTTAAAAATTTTGGGGCATTAAAAAGCTTGTTACAAAAATTGAAAGACAGCCTATACAATGGGAGGAAATATTTGGAAGCCACATCTCTGATAAAGACTTAATTTCTAGGAGGCAAGATGGCATCAGTTTAACTGGGCACTCACCATCTCTGTCACAAAAGATAGGGGACAGGATCACGCCCGAGTGATTTGTTCTTGGAGTCCACAGAGCAGGAACATTTGGGGCATCGATCTGCAGGGAGATGGACAGGGAGAGAAATTGGTCGAGATAAAACAAGAACATAGAAAACAGCAAGGAAATAGAAAAAGAAGAACAAATTTTCAAAGAGAAAATTTAATAAAATAGACTTTATATGCAAAACTATTATAAGAGGCAAAGATGGACAGTAAATATTAGTAAAAGTGGTAATTTTTCAAGAAGAACATTCATAAACATATATGTATCTAATCAGGCTGACAAAAAGACATGAGGCAAACACTGGAAAGACTCAGTGGAGAAATAGATGTCTCTAGAATTATAGTGGGGGACTTTAATACACCATTATCACCATTAGACAGAGCATCTCGACAAATAATCAATAAAGAAAAAAAGACTCTGAATAATACATTAGAGGATCTGGACCAAATAGACATATACAGAACACTACACTCAAATACAGCAGGATATACATTCTTCTCTAGTGCACATGGATCATACTCCAAAATAGAACACATACTAGGCCACAGAACAACTCTCAATGAATTCAGAAAGACTGATATTATACAAAGTAATTTCTCTCACCACAATGAAATGAAATCAGAAATCAGTAAGAGCCAGAGAACTAGATTAGGCACAGAGATATGGAAGTTAAAAAAACACACTATTAGACAAACTGTGTGTCAAGGAGGAAATCTCAAAAAAAATCAGTAGCTACCTGAAAATGAATGAAAATAACAATACAACATATCAAAACCTATGGAATGCAACAAAAGCTGTACTGAGAGGGAAATTCATACTCATAAAGGCATATATCAAAAAAGAATAAAGAGCTGAAATTGAAGACCTAACTGCACACCTGGAGCAATTGGAAAAACAACTACAAACTAACCCAAAAGGAAGTAGAAAGAAAGAAATAGCAAAGATTAGAGCAGAACTAAATGACATAGAGAATAAGAAAGCAATAGGGAAAAAAAAAAAAACTTGTTCTTTGAGAAGATCAATAGAATTGGCAAACCCTTAACAGACTGACGAAAAAGAGGGAAAATGCAAATACAGAAAATGAGAAATGAGGAAAGGGATAGCACCATTGACTCCACAGAAATAAAGAGTATCATAAGAAATACTTTGAAAAATTACATGACAACAAGAACGAAAATTTGAGGAAATGAACAAATTCCTAGAAACTCACAAACAGCCTACATTCATGAAAGAAGAAATTGATGAACTCAACAGTCCAATTACAAGTAAAGAGATAGACTCACTCATCAAAAACCTACCAACTAAGAAGAGTCCAGGCTTCACAGATGAATTTTACTAAACATTCCAGAAAGAGCAAAACCAATCCTCCTTAATCTCTTCCAAAAAATAGAAATAAAAGGAACATTGCCTAACTCATTCTATGATGCCAACATAATCCTAATTCCAAAGCCAAACAAAGATGCCACAAGAAAGGAAAATTACAGACCAATCTCTCTAATGAACCTAGATGGTAAAATCCTCAACAAAATACTTGCTAGTCACATTCAACAACATATCAAGCAATTTATACACCATGACCAAGTGGGTTCCATTCTGGACATGCAAGGATGGATCAACATTAGAAAATCAATCTTTGTAATACACTACATAAAGAGATTGAAAGAAAAAATTCAGATGATAATCTCTATAGATGCAGAAAACCATTCAACAAATACAGCACACTTTCCTGATAAAAACACTGCAAAAGATACGAATAGAAGGAAACTTTCTGAACATGATAAAGGGTATATATAAAACATTCACAGCTAACAACATCTTCAATGGTGAAATCCTAAAAGCTTTCATTCTATGATCAGAAACAAGACAAAGATGTCCACTATCACCACTCCTATTTAACATTGTCTTAGAAGTACTTGCTCAAGCACTGAGGCAAATATATATATATATATAAAATGCACCCAAATTGGAAAGAATGAAGTAATTTTTTTTCTATTTGCAGATGACATGAACATATAGAGAGAAAGCCCTGAGAAATCTACAACAAAGCTTCTAGACCTTTAAATGAGTTCAGTAAAGTCGCAGTCTATAAGACCAATGCACAAAAATCAGTACATTTCTATACACCAATAACGAGCAATCTGACAAGAAAAATCAAGAAAAAAATACCATTTACAATAGTAACTAAAAGAATAAAATACTTAGGAATAAATGTAACTAAAGATGTAAAGGACTTATATATAGAAAACTATGTAAAACTGTTAAAGGAATTCAAAGACTAAATAAATGGAAGAATATTCCCTGTTCATGGATAGGAAAAATAATCATCATTAAAATTTATATCCTACCCTTACTAATCTACAGATTAAATGCATTCCCAATAAAAATCAATACATCATTTTTCAATAACTTGGAAAAACTAACTACAATATTTATTTGGAAGAATAAGAGGCTCCAAATAGCCAAGGACATATTGAAACAGAAAAATGAAATTTGAGGAATCACATTACCTGACTTTAAAACATACTACAGAGCTACAATGATCATAACTGCATGGTATTGGCACAAGGATAGACATACAGACAAATGGAACCGAATCGAGAGTTCTGATATAGATGCTCACATATACAGTCATTTGATATTCAACAAGGCTATAAAGCCCACTCAGTTGGGAAAGAGTGTCCTCTTCAACAAATGGTGCCTGGAACTGATATCCATATCCAAATGAATGAGAGAGAAGCACTATCTCACATCTTATACAAAAATCAACTCAAGATGGATCAAAGATCTAAATATAATAATCCAGACCATAGAGACCTTGGAAGATAATGTAAAGAAGCATCTACACAACATTGTAATAGGAAATGGTTTCATGAACTTCACACCCAAAGCATGAGCAGCAAAAAAAAAAAAAAAGAGATAAATGAAATCTCATCAAAATTAAAAACTTTTGCACCTCAAAGGAGGTTATCAAGAAAGTAAAAAGGCAGCCTACCCAATGGGAGAAAATATTTGACAATCATATATCTGATAGGAACCTAATATCTGCATATATAAAGAAATCCTAAACCTTGATAATAAAAAGAATAAAACAACCCATTTAAAAAATGGACAAGCATCCTGAAAAGACACATCTCCAAAGAAGAAATACAAATGGCTAAAAAGCACAAGAAAAGATGGTCAACATCTCTAGCTATTAGGAAAAAGCAAATCAAAACTACAATGAGATACCATCTTACATTCATTAGAATGGTGGCTTTTAAAAAAACAGCGGACTATAAGTGTTGGAGAGGATGTGGAGGAATGGGAATCCTAATCCACTGCTGGTGGGTATGTAGAATATTCCATCCATTGTGGAGGACAGTTTGGTGGTTCCTCAAAAAACTAACAATAGAATTTCCATATGATCTAGGAATTCCACTGCTGGGTATATAGCCAGAAGAATTGAAAGCAAAGACACAAGCAGATATATGGACACCAATGTTCATAGCAGCATTATTCATTTTTGGCAAAAGTTGGACTCAACCCAGGTGCCCATCAACAGATGAATGGATAAACAAAATGTAGTACATCCATACAATGAAATATTACTCAGGTTTAAGAAGGAATAAAATGCTAACACATGGGATAACATGGATGAATCTTGAGGACCTTATGTTGGGTGAAGCAAGCCAAGCATTGAAGAATGACAGTGCATAACCTCACTGATATGAATTAAAATTGAGCAGTCTCAGAGAGCTATTGTCTGGAAGATAGGTTTACAAGAAATAGAAAGAGAGGAGAAGGTTGTGAGCCATCACCCATTGCACATAATCTTTGGTAAGGTGAAAGAGTGTTGTTACATATTGAAGGGATAGGACAGGAGGGTAGTGATATTATTGGGTTGGGTGGTGCAGGATTGACAGGTGGGTAGATTGGGGAGGGTGGGTTAGAAAGTTCAGCGTACTGGGGGGAGGGTTGGGAGAGGGACCAGATGAACACGGGATTTGCAGGTGTGTGGTTGAAAGTGCAAAGTTGGGAATGCTGTTATGGAAATATGACAAGGAAGGATTACTTCTTTAGGGCATTGGATGTGGGGGGCATTCAGGCAAGGGCACACCTGGAGCAGGCTTCTAGGGAGTGAGTGAGTGATCTTTCTGTCATAATGTGTTGTATCAGTAGGTGGAGACCCACATAATGAGCAGAAGGAGTTGGACTCCTATCCTCGGAATGAGCAATTTGTTCAGAAATAGACAGGCAGGAGTCTCTCAAGAGCAAGGGTGGTTCCTGAAAGAGGAGGACAAACCCATGTGTCAAGACCTCAGTCTTTTTGTATGTAACTCGGAATCTTTTCATTGAACGACTCAAGCCACGGGGTCTCCATGGCTCCTGGGGAGATCAGGAGGGAGGAATAGAATAGATCGACAGGGGGTATTTAGTGGTCAGTTAAGTTGTTCTGCATGGTCTTACAGTGATGGACACAGGACATGGTAAATATCATCAAAATTTATAAAAGTGTATGGCCTAAAATGTAAACCATACTGTAAACTATTGATGGTGTTTAGTAGCTATGTTTCACTATTTGTATATCAGTTATAACAAAGCTACCATCCACATATAAAAATGTATTAATAAGGGGGGAGGAGAGGGAGAGAAAATTGGCTGTATGAGAGTCCTCTGTATTCTGTGTGTGACTTTTGTGTGACCTAAAACTTCTTTGAAAACAAAATGAAAAATAGGGAGACACTGGGGAATGAGTGGGGGAAGGTGCCACAGTACAGATAGGACACCAGCTGTTGCAGTGATGAAAGGCAAATTGTTAAATTTTTAAAAAATATTTTTCATATTTTTATTTTCCCAATCTTTTAATTGTATTTTATTTTTAGGGTTTTTATTTTTATTTTTATGTATTTTATCTCTTATATTCAAGCTTATTATTATTATTTCATTTTCCTATTAATTTTATTTGACTATTGTAATGGCTTTATCTTTGAAGAAGCTTTCAATCACAGAAGGGCTACAACTGAGCTGGGGGAGGATCATTGGTGTGGGGTGTCAAGGATGAGCTATCTATGGGAGTAAGTTCACATGAGCACTTTATATACCTTACATAATGTAAATAAAAATGTTCAAATGTTCATGGGGCTTTGTCATAGTGGGTGGAGACTAACACAATAAATGAAAGAATACTGAATTCTTATCCTGGGGAGCTCTGCCACATTCTCTAAGGGAGCAGCAACAGTCCTCCAAGTACAGGGGCAGTGACTGGCGAAGGAGGATGATCCAATGATGGGCCTTTGATATTGATGACTAGGCTTATGATACTTTGATCCTGAAATTGAAACAGCCTATTTTTATGTGGTGCCTAAGGGATGCCTCCTGAGAGTGTCCTTGTTGCTCAAATGTGGCCTCTCTCTAAACCAAACTCAACATATGAATGCATTACCTTTACCCCAGTGTGGGACATGATTCCCGGGGTTGAGCCTCCCTGGCATCAAGAGATTGCTACCAAGCACCAACTACCAATGCAACTGGAAAAAGACCTTCAAATAAAAAGGGGAAAAAGTAAAGACAAATGAGTTTATATGGCTAAGAGACTTCAAAGTGACTTGGGAGATCATCCCAGAGATAAAGCTTGCACAAATCTCAGAAGGATCTCATAGACTTCCAAAGTGGATACCACTCCAATTAGGGGTTCCTGAGGGCTCTAGAGACATCCAGGGCCTATGGTCAGGGTGGATAGCTCTGGAGTTTGGTGCCTTGCCAGTGGGCCCTACTTTGGAGTTTGTGCTCCTGAGAGTGACAGAGTTGGACTCAATTATGTCTTCCCTGCATATGGCTCATCTGTCCCTTCTATTTAAACCTCTACTTCGTGCTGGAGTTTCCAGGGGTATGCCCAGAGACTTGAGTCTTTGGGTTTTCCATGAGCCAGCTGGGCCTGGAACCTCAGGGGAGCTTTAACACCTACTCTCCAGCTCATTGGACTCACCCAGGACAATTGGCAGGGAGACGATGATGGACCATGGATGTCCCAAGGAATGGAGAGAGTCTGCAGCTGCAGGTGATATATTCCCATCCATCTTTCCAATGAGATATAAGCCTCCTCTCAACTGGAGTTGGAGTGCACATCACCATCCCAAAATCCTCAGGATTGGTGGAAGAGCTATGGACTAGAGTGGACCTACTGATATTCTACTATAGACATATTGTGATTCTAGCAATGAAAGAAATGACAACATTGATGTGAAGCCAGTGGCCACTGGAAACTCTGGGGGCAGGGAGAGGGAAAAACAGTTGTAATGTGGGTTTTTTTTTGGGATTTGGGAATCATACTGAGTGACATTGCAATGACAGATATAAGCCGTCTTATATCATCACATAACATGCAGAACTGTGTGGTAGAGAGTGTAGACTATAATATGAATTATGGTCCATGCTTAATGTCAAAGCCCCAGGATGTGTTTATCAATTGCAATGAATGTGTCACACTAATGAAGGATGTTTATGTGGGTGGTTGTGGGAGGTATGGGAAGTGGGGCATATAGGAATCCCTATATTTTTTGTGTAACATTTAAGTAATCCAAGTATCTTTTCAAAAATAAAAATTTTTTTAAAAGACTTAATTTTCAGAATATACAAAGAGATCCTAAACACAATGATAAAATGACAAACAACCCAAATTTTAAAATGGGCTTAAGACTTTAATAGATATTTCTCCAAAGAGGATAGAAAAATGGCTAAAAAGCACATTAAAAGATGCTGAACATCACTAGCTCTTAGGGAAATGCAAATAAAACTAAAATGAAATATCATTTTACACCCACTAGAATGGGTTGTATTAAAAAAGCAGATAAATACCAGTGTTGTAGAGGAAGCAAAGAAATAGGAACACTCATATTGGTGGTGGGATTATAAAATGGTGCAACCACTATGGAAGATAGTTTGTCAATTCCACAGAAAGCTAAATATGCTAATTTCATTTAACCTGGCAACCCCAATACTAGGTATATTCCCAAAGGAATTGAAAGTAGAGATTTGAAAATATATTTTCACACTTATGCTCATAGTGGCATTATTCACAACTGCCAAAAGATGGAAGTAACATAAGTTTGCATCAACTGATGAAAGGATGAGCAAAATGTTTTATATACTTATAGAGGAATATTATTTACCTGTAAAATGGATTGGATTCCTGATGCATACAACAACATGTATGAACCTTGAAGGTGTTTGATTAAGAAAAGTAAGCCAGACAAAAAAAAGGCAAATACTGAATGTCTTAGTTTCCTAAAGACTGCCATGCACTTTACCAGAATTGAGTTGCTTTTTATAATGTGCAATTTATTAGGGGTAAAAGCTTACAGTTCCAAGCCTGCAAAAAATTTCCAAATCAAGGTAACATCAGACTTGATTTCTCAACAAAGTAAGCCACTGGTAATCTCAGTATTCTGCCACTTGGGTAGACAAGATAACTGACAATCTCCACCAAGGTCCCTGCCTTCCCCTCAAGTGTCTCCATCCCTAGGAGCTCAGCTGAGGGTGATTACACTTGTCTCTTTCCAGTTACACTCTCTCAGCCTTTGGTGCTCAACTTTTTCCCTGAGCCCAATTTGTGGTTGATCATGCATATGGTTCATCTTTTCAACCTTGAGCTGTTCTGTGAGCCCAACCTCTTTTGGAATACCTGCTTCAGATTCAACTGCCAGCAGTCCTAAATACCTCTCTCTCTTATGGCCTAGTCAAAATGGAATAAACCCCTTCCACAGTGTCTTTCCATCTGTATGTTCTCAGTTTATATAAAGCACATAAGAGGGTGGAGATAGGTACTGGGTCATGCCTCACTAAAATAGTCTAGTCAAAATTGATCTAATAAAGTTGGTTTAACTGAATCTAAATGCAATCAAAGGGACTCACAGACACAAGAAAGAGTTAGTTCAAAACATAAACATTCTTGGGGATTCACCAAATTCAAAATATCACATTCTATATTCTCCTTAATATAAAATTAGTATGACAAGCAAACTCATAGATTAGGCATCTAAAACATAGGTGAACTGGGTATAGATTGGAGTTAGAGAGTGTGGAGTTGATGCTTAATTTCTATTTAGGTTGACTGTAAAGATTTGAAATGGATAGTGGTGATGGAAGCACATTCTTGTGACTGAAAATAACAGCACTGAATTTTATACATGAATGTCCATAAATGGGGAATCTTTATGTCATATATGATAATAGAATAAAAATTAAAAATAAAACATAGGACTGTACAACACAGTGACCCTTATTGTAGATGATGGGCTATAGCTAATATTACAATAAAATAATATTTTTTCATTAATTATAGCAAATGTATGACACTAATACAAGTGCTTAACAATACAATATTATATGGGAAAATTTAGACTTAATATAAAAAAATGGATGATAGCTAATAGAACTATTTTTCAGTGTTTCATCAATTACAGTAAAGTTATCTGCTGTTAAAAAAAAGTACAATTATAAAATAGTGCCATCACAAATTGTAACAAATAGTCCACAGCAATGCAAGGAGTTGGTGTTAGGGTGCTGTATCAAAATCCTGTTTTTTTTTCATGTATTTTTGCTCTGTAAATCCAAATCTTCTCTAAAAAAAATTAAAAATCATTTGACTGAGTCCAACGTTATCATAGGCTAAACTTCATGTAAAAATAAAAATAATATTTGAATTTTCTATATTATTTTAAAATTTATTATTCCTTTATTATTTTATTTCCATATATTTTGTACTATTGGATCTTAAGACACACTTCTCAGCACCCATCTTCCCTGTATTGCTTCTACAATATTGTCTTATGAGTCTCATTTGTGATAGTAAATTGCTTAATTCAATTGCGCTAATAGAAGAATTAAATATTTGATGTTTACTCATTTTTCTTTCATTTTTATTTTTTTTTCATACTATATATATATTATTTTATGTCTCAGAATATTTATTTGGATTGATTGGTAGAATTCATCTGTGAAGCCAACTGCTTCAGGGCACTTCTTAATTGCAAGGTTTTTGATGACTAATCTCATTACTTGTTATTGGTCTGTTGAGTTCATCAATTTCTTCATTCATCAAGGTAGGCTGCTTGTGCGTTTCTAGAAATTTGTCCATTTCATCTAAGTTATCCATCTTGTTTGCATATAATTTTTCTAAGTATACATTTATGATAATCTTTATTTATATTGAATCACAGGTAATATCCCCTAACTCAATTTTTATTTTATATATTTGCATCATCTCTCCTTTTTCATTTGTTAGTCTAGATAAAAGTTTGTCATTGTCATTAATATTCTCGTGGAAGCAGCTTCTAATTTTGTAAATTTTTTCTGTAGAGTTTTTTATTCTCAAGTTCATTTAGCTCTGCTCTGATCTTTGTCATTTCCTTCTTCTGCTGGTTTGGTATTAGTTTGATATTCTTTGTCTATTTCCTTCAGGTGTGCACAGAGGACTGATTTAAACTCTTTCTTCATTTTTAATACAAATATTTATGGCTACAAATTTTCCTATCAGCACTGCTTTTTCTGCATCCCATAAGTTTGGTATATTTTGTTCATTTCAAGGTAGTTACTGGTTTCTTTTGTAATTTCCTCCTTGAACCACTGATTGTAAAAGAGTATGATGAACTTCCATATCTTTGTGCCTATTCTGGTTCTTTTCCCCTATTGATATCCAGCTTCATTCCATTGTGGTCAGAGAAATTACTTTGTATAACTTCAATATTTCTGAATTTGTTCTGAGTTGTTCTATGACTTAGCATTTGGTCTATACTGGACAATGATCCATGCGTACTCAAGAAGAAGCTATAGCCCACTGCATTTGGGTATAATGTTCTGTATATGTCTATTAGGTATAGATTCCCTGATGTATTATTCAAGGTCTCTGTTAGTTTATCGAACCTCTGTCAAGATGTTTTACCTGTTGGGGATAATGGTGTATAAATGTCCCCAACAGTAATTATAATGGACTCTGTTTTTCGACTTAGTTTTTCCCGTGTTTGCCTCATATATTTTGGGCCACCCTTGTTAGATCTGTAAATGTTTATGATTGTTCTTTATTCTTGATAGATAACCACTTTTATTAATATATAGTGTCCTTCTTTGTCACTTGAAATCATTTTGCATTTAAAGTCTACTTTGTCCAATATTATTTTAACTACTCCCACCATTTTTGTTTATTATTTGCATCTAAGATCATTTTCCAACCATTCACTTCCAACTCCTTACATCCCTGGTTCTATGGTGAGATTCTTGTAGACAGCATAAAGATGGGT
>JAQZBX010087835.1:0-12816 GCA_029593785.1 Cabassous unicinctus | reverse complement strand
AAAAAAAAAAGCCAAACAGCACTTAAAAATGGGAAAATATGTGAATACACATTTACCAAAGAAGAAACAATCAATTCTTATCATCACTAAAGAAATACAAATTAAAATCTGCTATGAGTTATCATATACACATACTAGAATGGCTAAAATCAAGACAGATAATACCATCTGATAAAGATGTGGAAAAACTGGAACCCTCATACATTTCTGGTGAGAATTTAAAATGGTGCTGACACTTTGGGAAAGAATTGTCAGTTTCTCAAAAATATGAACTTACCATAATTCTTACTAATTCCACTTTGAGAAATCTATCCAAGACAAATGAAATAATGTTTGTGCAATTATTCCTGGGGCAAGTCCATGGCAGCAAAAACTGGAAAAAAATATATAAATGTCTATTAACTGGTGCATGGATAACAAAATATGGTACATCCATAAATAGATCTGCAGCTTTATCTATCTAATTTCAACCTCCCCCCATGCTGCCCTTGGAAGCAGCCCCACCCACCCTGTTCCCAACACACCTGGAGGGCACACAGACCTCTGCAGTACTAACTATAGCATTAATGATAGGTTCAAATAGGACAGAAGAAGCATGTGTAAGGAAACCACAACTGAGTCCAACTCTGTCACTCTGGGAAGCATAAATTCCAAAGTAGGGCCCACTGGCAAGGCACCAAACTCTTGAGCTGTCTGCCCTGACTCTATTGTCTGGATGTCTCCAGAGCCTTCAGGAGCCATGCTATTTGGGGTAGTATCTATTTTGGCAGTCAAAGAGATCCTGCTGAGACTTGTGTAAGCATAACCTCTGGGATGACCTCCCGATGCACTCTGAAGTCTCTTAGCCATATAAACTCTTTCTTCTTTACCTTTTCCCCCTTTTGGTCAAGGTCTTTTTTCAGTTGCATTATGAGTTGGGTGCTTGATAGGAATCCCTCAGCTCATTCCCAGGAGTCATGTCCCACATGGTGTGGGGGAAGGTAATGTATTTATATGCTGAGTTCAGCTTAGAAAGAGGCCACATTTGAGCAACAAGGAAGCTCCCAGGAGGCACTCTGGCAACATTATAGGCACCCTATAATACTAAGTTTCAATTTGAAGAGTAAAGGTTCATACACACAGTCATCAGTATCAATGGCACATCAATGGACCATCCTCCTTCACTAGTCATTGCCCCTAAACTTGGGGGAATCTTGTTGACCTATTAGAGAATGTGGCAGAGCTCCCCAGGATGGGAATTTGACATTCTTTCAGTTATTGTATGAATCTCCACCCACCACGGCAATGGCCCATGAACACTTAAACACACTGACATGCCTTATATGTATGACCAGGTGAGCTTCCTCCCATGTATCCCCCATCACTGACCCCCTTCACCAATTATCCTCCCCTGCCACAGACAGAGAACCACAAATGCTGGAGAGGATATGGAGAGATAGGAACATTTATTCACTGTTGGTGGGAATGCAGAATGGTACAGCCACTGTGGAGGACTGTTTGGCAGTTCCTAAATAAGTTGAATATAAATTTGACACGTGACCCTGCAATACTGCTACTGCATATATATCCAGAAAAACTGAGAGCAGTGACACAGACATCTGCACACCGATATTCATAGAGGCATTATTCACAAATGTCAAAAGTTGGAAAGAACCCAGGTGTCCATCAACTGATGAATAGATAAACAAACTGTGGTGTCATCACACAATGGAATATTATGCAGCTGTAAGAAGAAATGAAGTCATAAGGCATATGACAACATGGATGAATCCAGAGGACATTACATTGAGCAAAGCAAGCCAGACACAAGAGGTCAAATACTGTATGACTGCGTTACTATGAACCAAATATTTTGTGTAACATATTGCAGGATTCAAAAAAAATTATATTTATCGAGTACGTTTAGTTGAGAAATGTACGTTTTTATCCAACAGTGTTTACTTTTTCTTTTTAGATTGTTTATATTTTCAATTATTAAATATACAAAATAAAGTTTATTAAAAAAGTGAAGTTACACAGCCAGGAGGAGTCACAGTGGGTGTGGGCCCCTAGACCCCAGACCTTACCTGCCCTGTGTACTCCAAGAAAGCAGAAAAAAAGTAAAACATGGGAGGAAGAGAGCTTTGGGGTTCCTGTAAAGCTCCCGGGCTGGGCCGAAACCTGTGCCCCTAGGCCCCTCCCGGGAGGGGTGCCCATTCATTGTGTCCCCCCACCAGGGCACGCACCAGGTGTCAGTCACGCACCACCCCCATGAGCCCCTCCCTTGGGCATGATCAATTCGCCTCTCGCAATGACCCCTTTAAGAGCCATCTGCTGAGGGCCTGCCACCCAGCAGGCCCATTACAGGTGGGAGGCAGAAGAAAGCGACTCAGCCTCCTCCTGGCTCTGAGGCAAATCTGAAGCTCAGAGCCTGGGAAGGAGGCGCCCGGCAGGAGAAAGGGTCCCGTGGCACCGCCAATGGTCAGGAGGGAAAACGGAGGGCGGGGCTGTGGAGGGGACCATGGGGGTGGGAAACGGGGGATGGACCGTTGGGGTGGAAGTGGCGTGGGGGAAGGGGCCGTGTGGGGGGTAAGGCCCATGGGGGAAGGGGGGCCGCCCTGCAGCATGGGCCCGGGACTCTTATTCTGACAGGAGGCCCCGAGCCGCAGCACAGCCAGGCTGAGCCGGGATCCCCAGATGGACCCCACGCCCGCCCACGGAAGCAGCGCCCCCAGCCCGGCGTGGCCAGGTCCCCAACCCGCCTGGAAGGCGCGCAGGACCCGCGGCAGCGCCGCGCACAACTTTCCAGGACCACCGTCCCCCTCCCCCGTGCACGGCGAGCTTGCGGGAACTTTACGCGGGGCGCGAGACTGGCGCTCCCGAAACGCAGGAGGGGGAGGGTCGCTAGCCCCACTTTTCCTCGCTTAAGGGGGTTCCCGCAGGCCCCCTAGCCCACATAGCCCCTGGGCGACCCCCGTTCGGCCTGCACCCCGCCCCATGCCAAGTTGCATCAGCAAACTCACCGCTACCGCTGGGCCGGATGCGAGCTGTGGTCGGAGGGCGGGCCTCACTCGCCCCGCCGCCCGCACGTTCCGTGGGGCAGATACTCCGTCCCTCGCCGGACTCCTGGGTCCTGGCGCGTCCTGGCAGCCACAACACACGAACCAGGGCGGCAGGGCCACAGGTCCCAAAACACCCCCTCGACTGGGCGGGACTTGAGGGAACAGGAGCGCCGCCAGCTCAGCGGGACAATGAGGTCTGACCCGGGTTCCCGGGCTCCGCCCCAAAAGAGGGCATAGCCCGCTCCGTGATGGACAGCGCCCAGCTGGCGCACGGGATCAAGCCAGGGGTGAGGTGGGCCCAAGAGGGCGGGGTGGGGTGACTGACAGGACGCCAGCCAACGGGAAGGCAGAGCGGTTACAGGGCGGGAACACCGCGAAAGGCGAGGCCTGAGGACCCTGTCATTCCGAGACCAGCTCGTTGCACCTAAGTGGGCGATTCGCCAGGGCTGCTGGGCTGCTGGTGACTGGCCAAGCTGGAGGTTCACCCCGTTATGGGGGTGTCCCCACACATAATGCACCAGAGGCGGCCTGGGCTGGGCAGGCGTGGGTTGCTGATGCCGGCGGCGTGCGGGGCCGCTGGAAGCGCTGTCTGAGGGGCGTCCTGACCCTGTCCCTGAGCGAGCCCATTGCCCCTGCGCCCCTTCCTCCACAGAGCTGGGGCCTTGGTTTTCCTGAGGAGAGCCTTGGGGAATTCTTTCCCCTAGCCTGCATTCTGAGAATTTTTTTCCCAAATTGATTTTATTGATACATGTTGATAAATCATACAATACATCCAAAGAATACGATCAATGGTATCTGTTATATCACATTGTTGTGCATTCATCACTTCGATCACCAGTAATGCATTTTCATTATTTCAATAATAATAATAATAAACAAACTTCTTCACCCCTCAATCTGTTTCCTCTGCTGTACAGAGCTGCTATTTCTGGCTATAGCAGAAATAAATAAATGTTTATTTATTTATTAAGTAGTTTTATTCACATATATTCACATACCTTACGATCAATCTAAAGTGTATAATCAGTGGCTTTTAGTATAATTGCAGTGTTGTGAATTCATCATAAGAAAAACTTTGAGAATTATTTCATTACTCCAAAAAGAAATCTCCACACCCCTTAGCATGCCTTCCCAAGCCCTACATAACCACTAATCAAAGTTCATCTTTATAAATTGATTTATATTTATATTTTATATAAATGGAATCATGCAATATCTTTTTTAATTTTATTTTGTACGTTTAGTGATTGAAATATAAACAATTGAAAAATAAGAAAACACACTTTCACCTATCTGAGTCTGCTCAAGTGTGTAGTCACATATTGAAGGGATATGACAGGAGGGTAGTGATACTATTGGGTTGGGTGGAGACGGGTTTACAGTTGGGTAGATTGGCAAGGGTGGGTTGGAAGATCCAGTGTACTGGGGGAAGGGTTGGGAGGGGGACCAGGTGAACACTGGGGATTTGCAGGTATGTGGTTCAAAGTACAAAGTTGGGAATGCCCTTAAGGCAATATGACAAGAAAGGGTTACAGGTTTAGGGTGTTGGATGAGGGGGCATTTGGGACAGGGTGCACCTGCAGCAGGCTTCTAGGGAGTGTGTGAGTGAACATTCTGTCAAAATGTGTTTTATCAGTGGGTGGAGACCCACCTAATGAGCGGGAAGGAGTTGGGCTCCCAACCTCAGGAGGACCGATTTGTTCACAAGTAGACAGGCGGGAGTCTCTTGAGAGAATGGGTGGTTCCTAAGAGGGGAGGACAAACCAGTGTGTCAAGACCTCAGTCTTGTTGCATGTAACTATGAACCTTGTCATCTAAACAGTGAAGCCGGGGGTTGCTGTGGGCCCTGAGGGGAGGAGTGGGGAGGAATAGAATAGATTGAAAGGGGGTATTTAGAGGGCAGTGGAAGTGTTCTACATGATCTTACAATGATGGACACAGGACATGGTAAATATCCCCAGAAATTTATAAAAGTGTACAGTCTAAAATATAAACCATAATGTAAACCATTGACCATGTTAAATAGCTATGTTTCACTATTTGTATATGTTATAACAAAGGTACCATCCACATATAAAAAGGTATTAATATGGGGAGGAGGAAAGGGAGAGGATGTTGGGTATATGAGAGTCTCCTGTATTTTGTGTGTGACTTTGCTGTGACCTAAAACTTCATTGAAAATGAAATGAAATATAGTGAAACACTGGGGAATGGGTAGGGGAAGGTGCCATGGTACAGCCAGGGCACCAGATATGCAGTGATGAGAGGCAAAATGACAAAAAAAATTTTTTTTAAATATTTTTCATTTTTTTAAATACCCCAATCTTTTAATTTTATTTTATTTTCAGTTTTTAAAATTTTTATGTATTTTATTTCTTATATTTAAGCTTTTTATTATTGTTTCATTTTTCTATTAGTTGTATTTGGCTATTGTAATTGCTTCATTTTTGAGGAAGCTTTGGATCACAGAAAGGTTACAACTGTGGCAGGGGAGAATCGGTGGTACGATGGGGGATGCATGGGAGGGAATTCACCTGAGCATACATATAAGGTATGTAAAAATGTTAAAATGTTCATGGGGCATTGTCACAGTGGGTGGAGACTCACACAATAACCAAGAGAATACTGAATTCCCATCCTGGAGAGCTCTGCCACATTCTCTAAGGGAGCAACAATAGTCCCACAAGTGCAGGGGCAGTTACTGGTGAAGGAGAATGATCCACTGATGGGCCCTTGATATTGATGACTAGGCTTATGAGCATTTCCCCTTTATATTGAGACTTAGCCTATTGGTATGGGGTGCCTAAGGGTTTCCTCCTGAGAGCCTCCTTGTTGCTCAAATGTGACCTCTCTCTAAGCCAAACTCAGCATATGAATGCATTACCTTCCCCCAGTGTGGCACATGACTCCCAGGGATGAGCCTCCCTGGCACCGAGGGATTACTACCAAACACCATCTAGCAATGCAACTGGAAAAAGACCTCAAATAAATGGGGGAAAAGGTAAAGACAAATTAGTCTATATGGATAAGAGACTTCAAAGTGAGTCAGGAGGTCATCCCAGAGGTAACACTTATGCAAATCTCAGCAGGATCTCATAGACTTCCAAAGTGAATACTCCCCAAAATAGTGGGGCTCCTGAAAGCTCTGGAGACACCCAGGTCCTATGGTCATGGTGGAAAGCTCCAGAGTCTGGGTTCTTGCCAGTGGGCCCTACATTGGTGTTTGTGCTCCTGAAAGTGACAGAGTTGGACTCAATTATGTCTTCCCTGCACATGCCTTATCTGTACCTGCTATTTAAACCTATACTTGGTGCTGGAGTTTGTAGGTGTACATCCCAAGATTTGAGTTTTTGGGCTGTCCATGTGCCAGCTGGGCCCAGAACCTCAGCAGAGTTGCAACACCTACTCTACAGCTCATTGGACTCACCCAGGACAACTGCCTGGGAGATGATGATGGACAACGGCCATCCCAGGGAACAGAGAAACTCTGCAGCTCCAGGAAGGATAGCCTCATCCATCTTCCCAATGGGATATAAGCCCCCTCTCAATTGGAGATGGAGTGGACATCACCATCCCAGAATCCTCAGGATTGGGGGAAGAGCTATGGACTAGAGTGGGCTTACTGGCGTTCTACTATAGACATATTGTGATTCTAGCAATGAAAGAAATTACAACATTGATGTGGAGCCAGTGGCCACTGGAGGCTCTGAGGGCAGGGAAAGGGAAAAATAGTTGTAATATGGGGGCTTTTTTGGGACTTGGGAATCATCCTGAGTGATGTTGCACTTACAGATATAGGCCATTTTATATCATCACATATCATGCAGAACTGTGTGGGAGATTGTGTAGACTACAAAGTGAACTATGGTCCATGCTTAATGGCAAAACTCCAGGATGGGTTTATGAATTGCAATGAATGTGCCACACTAATGAAGGATGTTTATGTGGGAGGGTGTGGGAGGTGTAGGAGAGGGGCATTTGGGAATCCCTATATCTTTTGTGCAACATTTATGTAATCTAAGTATCTTTTTTAAAAAATTAATTATTAAAAAATAAATAAAAGTAACTTCTAAAAACAGCACAGAAAATAAATTTTTTAAAATATCAAAAAAAAGAAAAGAAAAGAGTTGAATAAAAACATCCATTTCTCAATTAAAAGTACTGAATACATAAAAACTTTTCTTGAATCATACAAAATGTTGCACAATATATTTGGTTCATAGTAATGCAATCATACAGTATTTGTCCTCTTGTGTCTCGCTTGCTTTGCTCAACATAATGTCCTCCAGGTTCATCCATGATGTCAAATGTTTTACGACTTTATTTCTTCTTACAGCTGCATAATATTCCATTGTGTGACATACCACAGTTTGTTTATCCATTCATCAATTGATGGACACCTGGGTTGTTTTCAACTTTTGGCAATCATGAATAATGCTGCTATGAACATAGGAGTGCAGATTTCTGTTTGTGTCACTGCTCTCAATTCTCCTGGGTATATACCCAATAGTGGTATTGCAGGGTCACATGGCAAATCTATATTCAGCTTCTTTAGAAACTGCCAAACAGTCCTCCACAGTGGCTGTACCATTCTGCATTTGCACTTGTAGTTCTCTGTCTTTTTAATAGTGGTCATTCTGATAGATGTGAAATGATATTGCATTGTAGTTTTATTCTTTTTTTTTTTCTTTTTTTCTCTTTGTTTTGTTGTTTTATTATTTCATTGTAATTTTGATTTGCATTTCCCTAATCAAGCCAATGCCTGCCCAATGCCTGCCCCATGGCCCCCAGAAGCAGCTGCCAATGGAATACAGGTCACGCCTTGGCACCCACCTATCCCCCGTGAATCTCAGCCACAGGGCAATAGCCATTGGGAAGCCAGACCGGACAGATGTCTGAAGGTCCTGGCCAGAGCCTGGCCACCGTGGGACTGGAGGCCAGAGAGAGGGAAGCTGTCACATCTGCCCTCCAGGTGTGGCCTCTGGTCTCTGGAAGGTACTGTGAGCAGAAGTCAGAGCAGGGACCAGTGCACACTGTGGCTCAAGAGTGGGTGGTCACTGCAGTGGGTGCCTGGCACAGAGGCAGAACTGAGGGCTTGTCCCATGGCCCACAGCTGCCCTCACCCCAGGAGCACTTCCTGGTGGGCAGGACTCAGACTTGGAGGACAGGGGTCAGCAGGCAGCATCCACTAGAAGGGACAGTGCTGGAACCCCAGCTGCAGTGTCCACCCAGGAGACAGCACCAGGAGTAGGTCCTGGAGTCAGTCCACACATGTCCTCTTCCCACAAGGATGCAGTCCCCAGTGGTCCCCAGGGACATGGAAGCACAAGAAACAGTCAAGAGAGAAGACTGGGGATGCCCATGGGGACCTGCCTCTCAGGTGTGGCAGCTCCAGCACCTCCTGACCTGCCTCTCAGGTGTGGCATCTCCAGCACCTCCTGGTGGGAAAGTCAGAGCCTCTGGAGGCCCCTTAGATCCTGTGCAGGCCTGTGAAGGCCCATGGAGCCCACGGAGACTGTGGTGGCAATGGAGGACATGGAGACCCTGTGCAGGCTCCAAGGCTGGTGTTGCGCACCAGGACTGGGCATCACTGTCCAACTGGCCTCACAGGACACTGGCCAGGCTGGTGTTGAGTCCCTTCTGACCTTGAAACTGCAGGTGGGTGGGCCCTCCATCCACTGTGGGGAGGGACACAGCTGAAGCCTCACCTGGCCCTTCCCACCAGCCCCCCTCCACCCTCACAGCTGCAGCCCAGGGCCACTGATGCTGTAGCCCCCTCAGATGGGGATGTGTGATACCTGGCTAAAGTCACCAGGGCCCAGCAGGGCCTGGTGGGGGGCTTGTTGCACAGGGTTGTGTACCTCATATCCTCCCTTTTTCCCCTACCATGATGAAGCAGTGCTCAAGGAGGCTGCAGGCCTTGATGTGGTACTGCAGCAGCTGCTAAAGGAAGTTCTGGTGCCTCTGGGTGGCCTTGTGGGCCTCCATGGTGTTGCTGCATGCCTTGTTCAGGTCTGGGGGGACATGTGCATGGGGCTGGGCCACCTTGTTCCCTGGCCCCAGTTCCAAAGGCACCCACCCTGGGCCTGGGGTTACCATCCTCAGAGGGACTGTGGGTGCACAGGGAGGGCCTCGAGGCAGACCCAGGGGGCCAGCTCTGGGGAGGATCAGGATGTTGGGCAGTCTGGGGCCCACAGAGCTTGCTTGAACCGCATGGGGGGCCAGCCCAGGCCTCCCCCACAGCTCTGCCATGGGCAAGTGGGCCCAGGGCCACCACCTCCCTACAGGGCCTGTTTCCTCAGCTGCAGCATGAGGCAGTGGTAAGACTACCCTGACCTGCCCCACTGTGTTCTCAGTCCTGCCCACCCAGAGCTGGTGCACCTGAGGGCTCCTGAGTCACCCAGATCCTGCAGCATCCCCCAGGGCTGCCCCCACCTCTGAGCAGGGCCGATGACCACAGCTGCACCAATGTGTCTGGGATCTTGCTGACCAGCTGCATGGCCAGGACCACCATGTTGTTGCTCCCCTGAGGGCACAAGGCATTGCCCCTGGGCCTGGGATGCCCACTACCCAGGGCCTGCCCCCTGGGCCTCCAAGGTCCCCACCCTGTAGTTGCCCAGCATGTAGATGTGGCTTGGGGAGCAGATCATCAGTCAGTTCAGGTCCTCCACATTGGACATCTTCAGGGTTTCTCACAGAAATCACCTGTGAGAGAATGCAGGGCCCCAGTTGTGGGGCAGGAAGAGCAGGAGAGGGCAGGAGCAGGCAGGGGCTCTGGGGTGGAGGAGCGACCCAGGCCCACCCACCTGCCACTCACTTATCTTCCTTGTAGTGGACCAGGAAGAAGATGCCTTCTTCCTGCCACCAGCAAGCAGTGCAACCTGGGTAGGGTGGAGAATCAGAGGGGGAAGGAACGTGGCACAGGCCCTGTGAAAGTAACCTTCCCCAGAACCCCCAGGAGACCCCAGCAGCCCACCCAAGGCACCTAGAGGTGCTCACCTGATGAGAAAGCTGTGGTCAGGGTTGATCCTCTCCAGCAGGCTGTAGAGCTGCTGACAGAGGGGCCATCAGAGCCCCTGAGGGGCTGCCCAGACTTGCTGATCTGAGAAGTCCCCACAAAAGAACACCCCCCCACCATGCAATCTGCCTCCTCACAGATGCTGCTGCATTTGTGATGACCCCGGGACTTATGGGGATGGAATGGCCCCATGCAGCAGCTCTGGGGCCAAGGGATCTGGCCTGGCCCTCCCTGTCCTGCATGGGGTGATGAGGGCTGGGCACCTCCACCTGCCAGCCAAGGAGCATGAGGTGAGGGTTAAGGTTAGGTTAAGGATTAGGATTAGGAGTTAGGGTTAGGGTTACATTAAGCGTTAGGATTAGGAGCATGAATGGCTGTGTGGAAGGTGGAGGGCAATGAGGGGGAATAAAGGACAGGACTGGGGGACTGGGTATCTAAGGAGGACTTATCTGGGGTCAACAGGGAGCCCCAGCAGGGTGTGGACATTTCAGGAGTTCCTAGATGCTGGATGAGGGAGTGGAGGTGGGGCTGGGGGTGACCTCCCAGCCTGTTTCCTGACCATCAGAGCAGCAGGAGCTGGGCATCCCCTCCACCACCCCAAGCTCCCGAGCCCACCACAGCTCTAGCTATGCTGACAGGGGTGGGGAAGTGGCCCTAACTGAGCCCCTTTGGAGGCAGGTGCCGGAAGCCACAGCGGCCAGGTCTTTCTTCCATGGGGGTCCAAGTCAGAGCCCGGGCACCAAGTGCCCCAATACATACCCCACAGAATCCTTTGACCCTGACAGGGCCTCCTAGTCCACATGCCCAGGCATCCTCACAGGGGAGCTTCCGCCTCCCAGGACCTGGGAGCTAAGGGTGGTGCCTGTAAGGAGAGGTGAGTGCCTGGTGCTGGGACTTGAGTAAGCCTCAAGCAACTTCCCCAGGGAAAAGAGACCTGGGATCTGGAAGGGATTCAGGCCCAGTTTCAGCCCCACTCGTGGCCATGGTGTGTGAGGTCTCCTGCCCCAGCCTGCAGTCAGCCAAGGTCTGCAGGAGTAGGGAGCCACCCCAGGAGGAGCATGGAGTCCCAGATGTGAAGAGAGCTGCCTACTAGGTGCCTGCTTCCTTCCCAGGTGTACACACTCACCAGGTGGTACACGATGAAAGCCCACAGCTACTGGTGGCTGGTGAGCAGCAAGGGGTACATTACTAGGGGCTGTGCATGCAGCTGGGAATCTGTGGATGGTGACAGTCAAAGTATGGTTGCACTATCCCCATGAAATGTTGCACTTAGAAAGCGTTCCTTGGCATCTAAGTTTGGGAAATGCCTCCTCCTCTTACTGTTCACACAAGCACAGCGAAGGCCCTGAGCAGTCCTGCACTGAGCTCCTCCAGGAGCCTTGCTCAGTCCAGGAGACCCCAGCCCCACGCACTTAGGGAAGGCCCTTTCTGCATGCATGGGCCGCTCACACCACAGGGCATCCCTGGAACAGCTGCTTACAGGCTTGTCCTGACAGCAAACTCTTGGAGAGCAACATATGCTGTGTGGAGCATAAATCATTAAACCAAAACTAGGTGGCAGAGACGCCGACCAACCAGATGCTCTGTTATCTGAGGTTCAAGTACCCACAAGCCAGGGTGGGTGTCCATGAGCTAAGAAAGTGTAAGGAAGCCAAGCAATGGGGGAGATACGTCAGTTCACAGAGGCTTCAGCAGCTCCTAGAAGCAGGCAGATGAACTGCCTTCACCAGCTCCCAGCTCCCTGGCCATGGTGCCATGTGGAGGGTCTCGTTTAATCCCGACCACCAGCCTACCAAGCAGGTGTCAGCCCCCTTTGACAAAGGGGAAACTGAGGCATGAGGTAGGACATCCCTTGCCAATGTCCCATGTCTGGCAAGTGACAGCTGGTCTCTGGAACCCCTGGTGCCTAATTCCTGCCTGATGACTGCTTGACCCTGGCTTAACCCTTCACAAAGCACCTTCAGGATGGTGACCTTCACCCCACATGGGAACCAGGGGCAAGTCCCACTATTGCCACTTCACCATCAGGGAGCTGAGGGTCCCAGGAAGGGGGACCACACAGATCAGGGCACAGGCTGGTTGTCTGCAGCCTTGACATGCAGCTGTCCCACACACTTCCATATGTGTGACCACCTGCCCCCCAGGTGTGCTGACCTCCTGCCCCTCAGGTGTGTGAAACCCTGCCCCCCCAGGTGTGCTGACCTCCTGCACCTACAGGTGTGTGACCTTGTGCCCCCCAGGTGTCCTCCTGTCTCCCCAGGTGTGTGACATCCCTCCCCCAGGCATGATCACCTCCTTCCCCACCAGGTTTCCTCCTGCCTCCCCTGGTGTGCTGACCTTCTATCCCCCTAGGTGTGCTGACCTCCATCCCCCAGGTGTCCTCCTGCCCCCCTTGGTGTGTGACCTCCTGCACTCCCAGGTGTGTGACCTCCTGCCCTCCTAGGTGTGCTGATCTACTGCACCTCCCAAGTGTGCTGTCAAGAATGTGCCAGCCTGTACCTGACTAATACAGGTTCTCTCCCCAACCCAACCACATCACCTGATAAATGTCTTTCTATTACACAGTTCTTTCCTTCTGAAAATAGGACTATGCATGTATATTTAAGAACATTTATTACCTATCTCCAAATTGCACTGTCTTCTATTAGTACCCATAGAGAGGTCAGCCAGCAACATACACTTTATGTTAATACTTTGTAATATAATAAAGTAATGTATTTTATGTTAACACTTTATAATATAAAAAAGTAATGTATT
>JAQZBX010087834.1:0-12819 GCA_029593785.1 Cabassous unicinctus | reverse complement strand
TCATATTTTTGGATGTAGATATTCAGTTCTCTAAGCACCATTTTTTGAAAAGACCATTCAGTAACAGTTGAGGGGACTTCGTGGCCTTGTCAAATGTCAATTGACAATATATTCAAGGATTAATATCAGAACTCTCAATTCTGTTCCATTGATCAGTATGTCAATATTTGTGCAAATATATATTTTGACCATTGTAGCTTTGCAATATGCTTTAAAGTCTTTAGCACTACTCCTTCAATTTCATTTTTATTTTTCAATATGTTTTTGTCTTATTTGGGACCCCTTGCCCTTCCCAGTTCATTTCATAAGTAGCTTTTTCAATTAAGTAAAATATGTTGTTGTAATTTTTATTGGGATTGCATTAAGTTTTAAATTAATTTGGGTGGGTCAGACATTTCAATGATGTTTTAGTTTTTCAATCCATGAAAATGAAGTATTATCCATTTATTTAGATATTATTTGATTTCCTTAACAATGTTGTGCAGTTTTCTGTGTACAAATCCTTCACATCTTTAGTTAAGTTTTATCCTAGTTATTTGATATTTTCAGTTTCTATTGCATATGAATTTTTTTAAAATGTCCTCCTCAAATTTCTCATTATTCATGTATAGAAAGGCTCCTTATTTTTACATGTTGATCATTTATTCTGCATTTTACTGAACTGCATTATTAGCTCCAGAAGCTCCATTGTAGATTATTCATGATTTTCTATGTATAGGATCATATCAGCTACAAATAGTGAAATTTTGACTTCTTCCTTTCCAATTTGGATGATATTTATATCTTTTTCTTGACTAAATGCTCCAGCAAGTACTTCTATCACAATGTTAAATAAGGGTGGTGACAGTGGACATCCTTATTTTGTTCCAGATGTTAGAGGGAAAGCCTTTAGCATTTCATCATTGAATTTGATGTTAGTTTTGGGTTTCTCATATGTCTTTTATCAAGTTGACAAAGTTTCCTTCTATTCCTATCCTTTGAAGAGTTTCTATTGAGAAAGGATGCTGCATTTTGTCAAATGTTTTTCTGCATCAATAGAGATAATCATGTGATTTTTTTTTCTTTCCATCTGTTAATGTGTTGCATTGCAATGATTGATTTTCTTATGTTCAACCATTTTGATTATCAGGGATGAAACCCACTTGCTCATGGTGCATAATTTATTTGATGTGTTGAATACATTTGGCAAATATTTATTTTGAGGATTTTAAAATCCAAGTTCATTAGACAGATTGGTCTGTAGTTTTCTTTTATGGTGTGTCTTTATGTGGCTTTGGCATTAGTGTGATGGTGGCATCATAGAATGAGTTAGGTAAAGCTCACTCCATTTCTATTTTTTTGTAAAAGTTTAACTAGGATTAGTGTTAATTCTTTCTGAAGTGAATGGTAGAATTCACCTGTGAAGCAATCTGTTCCTGGGCTCTTCATAGTTGGAAGGTTTTTGATAAGAAATTCAATTTCATTACTTGTGATTGGTCTGTTGAGTTCAGCAATTTCTTCTGTCATCAAAGTAGGTTGCTTGCAAGTTTCTAGAAATTTTCCTTTTCATCTATGTTATCCATCTTGTTGGTATACAATTTTTCAAAGCATTCTCTTATGAAACTCTTTATTTCTGTGGGAATGGTGGTGATATCCCCTTCCTTTTTTTATTTTGTGTATCTGCATCTCCTCTATTTTTTTTCTTTGTTAATCTAGATAAAGGTTTGTCAATTTTATTAATCTTCTCAAAGAATCAGGTTTTATTTTGTTTTTTCTATTGTTTTTTCTTTATTCTCAATTTCATTTAGCTCTGCTCAAATATATTTTATTCCCTTCTATCTGCTTGTTTGGGATGAGTTTTTGGTTCACATTCTATTTCCCCATGTGTACCATTTGGTGTTTGATTTTAACTTTTTCTTCTTTTTTTCCAAATTGTTTTATTGACATAAAGTTCAGAAACCCTATAATTCACACAATTTAAGTCTACAATTCAATGTTTTTTAGTTTTTTGTTGTTGTTCTCTGCTGGTTGCTTTTGCTCAGTGGCTGCTCATTGATTTTGCTTAATGTCTGTTTCTGTTTTGTCTCTTTAGGAGGCACTGGAAACCAAATCCAGGACCTCCCATGTGGCAGGCATGTTCTCAAAGCTTAGCCATAAAACTCCTTGTTCATTTGTTTTTGCTTGTTGTCTGCTAGTTGTTTGCTTAATCTTCTTTGTTTTTGTTCGTTGTCTGCTCATTGTTCCTTTTTATTTGTTTGTTTGTTTTACTTGTTGTCTCCTCAGTGTCTGCACATTTGTTTTTCTTTTGGAGAAACCAGGAAAAAACCCAGGACCTCCCTTGTCGGAAGTGGGTGCTCAATTGTTGGGACTGCATCTGCTCCCTTTCTTCTCTTTTAATATAGGCATTTATGACTATAAATTATCTTCTCAGCACTGCTTTTGCTGAATCTGATAGATTTTAATATGTTGTGTTGTCATTTTCATTCCTTTCAAGGGACTTACTGATTTACTTTATTTTTCAATTTCCTCCTTAACCGACTGATTGTCTAAAAGTATGTTTTTTAACTTCCATATATTTGTGTCTATTCTAATTCTCTGCCCCTTATTGATTTCCCACTTCATTCCATTGTGGTCAGAGAAATTAACTTTGTTTAATTTCAATCTTTCTGATTTGGTTGAGAGTGGGTCTGTGACCTAGCATATGGTCTATCCTGAAGAATCATACATGTGTGCTGAAGAAGAATGTATACCTCACTATATTTTGATGTCAAGTTCTGTCTATATCTATTAGATCTAGATTCTCTAAGGTATTATTCAATATCTCTGTTTCATTATTGACCCTCTGTTGAGATGTTCTAATAATGATAATGGTGTATTAAAGTCTCCCCCTATAATTGTAGAGGCATCTATTTCTCCACTTAGTTTTTCCAATGCTTACCTCAGGTATTTTGGGGCATCCTGGTTAGGTGTATAAATGTTTATAATTCTTTTTTTTTTCTTGGTAGGTTACCAATTTTATGGCTATTCAGTGTCCTTTTTGCTCTTACAATAGTTTAGCATTTAAAGTCTATTTTGTTTGATATTAGTACAGCTACTCCTGCCCTTTTTTTGGTTATTGTTTGCATGTAAAATCATTTTCCAAACACTTACTTGCAACCTCACTATGTCCCTGGTCTAAGGTGAGTTTCCGGTAGACAGCATAAAAATGGCTTATAGTTATTTATCCATTCTACCAATCTTTGTCTCTTGAATGAAGAGTTTAGTCTATTAACAATCAATATTATTATTGTCAAGGCATTACATATATTAGCCATATTTTCTTTAGGTTTATATATGCCATATTTTTAAAATTTCTCTTTTAAACTTTTTAGTAATTCTTGTTAATAATATACCTTTCTAAGCTCTCCTCCAAGCTTCTCTGTCCTGTTTTATTCATTTCCATCTGCAAAACACCCTTTAGCCCTTAGGAAACATCTCATACTGCCACTGCTCATCAGTCAATCACCCTGTAGTCTGCCCAACACAGGTAAGTTACCCTGTTTTAATGAATAAAATAAAGAATAAAAAAACAAAACAAAAAATAAAATAAAATGATAAAAAATAACAAATCAAAAAAAACTAAAACAAACAAACAAAATTAATAGTCTATAATTTCCCTGTTGTAGGGTGCCTGCTGGGTACCTGACAATCCAGTGGACCACTCACCTTATCCCTTTTCTAAAAAGGTACTGGTAATTGAAACAGGGGCTTATTACATGTGAAGCAGGAGTTCCTCCAGGGAACCACCAATAACTCCACAGGTTAGGGAGGCTTCTGAAAGGTTATCTGGATCTCCCCTTCCCATTTCCTTCAGGTGAGTTTGGCTTTTAACAGTTTGCTTGCCATATCTCCTGGCTTCCTTCTTTTCCAGGATGGTTAAGCACCTATCTCCACCCAGCCACTCACTGACCTAGTTCCTCTCTCTCCCAAGGCACTTGGCTGTGACTGCCTGCCCAATTAGATGATCCCTTCCATCTCCCTGGGGTTGCTTCAGGTCTGGATGAGACCTTTTTGAGATTCAAAGGGGGATCAACTGCCCAAACTCAGAAAAGAGAAGCCACACTTTGCCTTTGCTATACCCCTCTTCCTCCCAGGGTGGAGAATGTTTCTTCCTACTCAGTTGGCTGCAGTGAGCCAAGGGTTTACCAAAGCTATTCACCTTGATTGTGGGGTATATGTGTGGTTTCCAACCATAGGGGTGAATAACTCAAATTTGTCATTCAGTCTCTTTGTCCTTCTCTCCCTCTCCCTCCTGGATGATGCACAGCACTCTCTTGTTCTGCAGATTTCCAAAGCAGCTCACTGAGATACCCTTTTCCCTTTCTCCATTGTGTTTTTGAGAGAGTTGAGGCCTGCTGACCTACTTTGATGCCATCTTTCCAGAAATCCTTGCCAATTTTTTATCAGAGTAGTTTTTCTATTTATTTTTGAGTTGCATGATCTCTTCATATATCAAGGATATTAATCCTTTTCAAATATGTGACTTCTAAATATTTTCTTCTATTGAATCAGCTGCCTTTTGACTCTTTGAGGTACAAAATTAGTTAATTTTGAGGAAGTACCATTCACTTATTTTTTTTTCTTTTCTTTTCTTGCTTGTGATTTTGGTGTAAGGTTTAAGAAGCTACCACCTGCCACAAGATCTTGAAGATATTTTCCTACATTTTCTTTTAGGAGTTTTATGGTTGTTTTTATATTTAGGTCCTTGATAAATTTTGAGCTAATTTTTATAAGGTGTGAAATGGGGATCCTCTGTTTTCCCTTTTACAGATGGCCATCCAGTTCTCCCAGGACCTTTTGTTGAATAGTCTGTTCTGTCCCAGCTGGGAGGACTTGACAGCTTGGTCAAAAATCACTTGACTGTAGATGTGAGGTCCTGGGTTCTTGATTTGGTTCCATTGGTTAATCTGTCTGTCTTTATCCCATTACCATGCTGTTTTTACCACTGTAGCTAAGTAATATGCTTTAAAGTCAGGAAGTGAAAGTCCTCCAATTTTGTTTCTCTTTTTAAGACATTTTTGGCTATTTGGGTCCCCTTAAACTTCCAAATAAACTTAATAATTAGCTTTTCCATTTCTGGAAAAAAAAGGCTGTTGGGTTTTTTATTGGGATTGCATTGAATCTCTAAATTAGGCTAGCTGGAATTATCATCTTAATATTTATTCTTCTAATTTATGAAGAAGGAATGTCTATTTCAGAATTCTTCAGTTTATTTTAGTAATGTTTTGTAGTTTTCTGAATACAGGTCCTAAATATCCTTGGTTAAGTTTATTCCTAAATATTTGATTCTTTTAGTCACTATTATAATTGGATTTTTTTCTGATTTCTTCCTCAGATTCCACATCAGTGGTGCACAGAAACTCTATTGATTTTTGCATATTAATCTTGTGTCTTGCCACTTTGCTGAACTTATCTCTTAGTTCTAGAAGCTTTTTTGTGGATATTTGAAGATTTTCTTGATATAGAATCATATCAGCGTTGAAAAGTGCAAATTTTTCTTCTCCTTTCCTATTTGGCTTTGGTATTAGGGAGGTGTTGGCTTCATAGAAAGAATTTGGTAGCATTCTTTCCTGTTCAATTTTTTGATAGAGCTTGAGCAAGAGAGGTATTATATAATCTTTGAATGTTTGGTAGAATGCAACTGGGAAGCCTTCTGGTCCTGGGCTTTTTATGTTTGTGAGGTTTTGGATGACTCTTTCAATCTCCTCACTTTTGATTGGTTTGTTGAAGTCTTCTATTTATCCAAGGGCCAGTGTAGGTGTTTTGTGTGTTTCCAGGAATTTATTCATCTCATATATATTGTTTAGTTTTTAGTATACAGTTGTTCATAGTATCCTCTAATGATCTCCTATTTCTGTAGGGTGAGTTGTAATAACGGATGTAGGATGACTGAATACCTGAAAGTAACTTAATTCTTTCATTGACACTAGGATACAAAGGAATGAATTATACGTAAATTAGAAGTTAATGAAATGTATCTTCTTCTTGGTGTCAAAGTATGCTTTTGGTGGTCAAGAACATCCTGTTGATGGAATGCGGTATAAGAAACAGCTTCAACCAGTTGGCTGGACCTGTGCAGAAGAAGCCCCTTGTTGTTCTCACTTCAACTTACTTAATTAACATAGTAAAATTCCCACCCAGGGGTGGAGTTATCTGCCCCTTTTTTGATCATTTGTATTGTACCCTACCCACTCCTCTAACCTTCTGTTCTGCTAAGGAAGAGGCAGAAATTCAGAAAGAGAGCTTTATTTAGTTAAATGAAATAGGTTAATTAGATAACATAAAGGAAAGGTGGGGAAAAAAAGACTATACTTTTAAAAAAAACCTTAAGTAAAATTTGTCAAGCAATACAGTTAAAATAAACAAAAAGCATTTAAACCTGCTCTCTTTTGGGTTAGGATGGCCTCTAGAAGAGGACATGAATTAAGTCATTTTAAACTTATGTATGGAAGGACCTTTCTAAGTAACCGAAGGAAAAAATCAATTCCCCAATAACCATAGAGGGAGCCCTCCATAAATAAGCCTTGCAGTTAAGAAAGCTCCTCGCCACTATGCACACATACCCAAATATGCACCTAAAATATCTAACTAACCAACCTTTCCACCCCTTCTCAGTCAGGGATCAAGTCCTTTTAAAAATTAAATAAAACGGACACCATAAAAATCAACTTAAGCCTAAATGGGAGGGACCTTACAAAATATTATTAATCTCTCATTCTTCTCTTAAATTACAGAGAATCAAAACCTGAGTCCATCATACCAAAACAAAACCTTACAACTTATCAAATCCAGCAGATAAAGGAGGTCCTAAACCAGAAACCACACCTAAACATAAGGCAAAATATGAAGTGGAGCCTGTTAGGAACCTACATTTTCTATTCCAAAAAAAACCCAGAAAAACTCCACCAAATACTAATTCTGTTCTTCCTTTTACAAACCTACCAATAATTAGCTCTGAGGGAAAATACTAATCATTCCTCACAACTGTTTTGCAAATCACCCAAAGCCTCTACAATAAAACCAAATATTGGTACTGTGTAAATTTATATAATCAATATCAAATAATACCTAGACCAGCTGTACTGTGGAACAATTCAGTTAATCTACACCTTAAAAGCAGTGGCCAGAAAAGTCTACTTAAACAAAATTCAACAAAATTTTGTAAAAGCAGACCTCAAAAAATATAACACCACAAATAATTAAAAAATGGCAATTAGTCCCTTTGTTTACCTTTTAAAAATCACAACATTCACCAGAACTACAGTTGCATCCTTATGCTTATCCACCAATCTCTCCAAAGAAGTTTTACCAGATTTGGCAAGGTTCTTGACTATGCTGCAGAAGTAAATTTCAAGAGCGTGTTGGGTTAGTTAGGCTAGTAATTTATTAAGGTAGGGAAGGAGTAGAAATGGGAGAAAATAACAGATCCTGGGTCCCAGAGAAAGGAAGGGACTGAAGAGTGATAAAGGGAGCTAGTTTATAGAATACAATTTCCCATTATAGATTATAATGTCCAGGTTTTACTTGAATGTTGATCCATGCAGGGAGACAGGGTGAAAGCAGGGCACAGGAGCCAAGAGAGCAAGAGAGAGTAGGAGAGAGCTTCTTAACCATTAATTTGTCCACTCCTTTGCTAATGACATAGAAGGGGTTCCAGCTTTTTGCTCTTTTGATTGATTATCCCACTCATCAATCCCCCAGGTGGGCCCAATGATAATGTCCCTGGAAAATATCCAGGGCATCATCTGGCTTCTGGAGGAAATGTCATGCGAGGATCTTCCACCAGCCATCTTAGGAGATTCACTATCCACGTGGACTTCTTGCCAGGTTCCAGATCTGTCTATCGATTCCCTATTTTACTAGCCTGCTTCAGAAGTGAGAGGATTAAAAATCTAAAAAAACAAAACCAATAACCTCATATCATGGAGAAATATGTTCTCCTTCTGAAACCTGTCCAGCTTCACCAAGTGGCTGCTCCAATATCATTAATTATTATCTTAATTCTTTTAACAATAGCACCCATAATCATATCATACATACAACACTTTATTTAAAAGCGATTTCAAACTTAAACTAAATTTTCCTCCTCAAATCATGCTCTTACAATAGTTTCCCCAAAAATCAACACCCATAGTGTCAGCAGGAAATAATTACAAAAAATCAAAACTTTTTCCTTTTCCGTGAGATAAAAATATCGCCAAAAACTAGTAAGGAATTGATGGATGTAGAAGGACCTAATACCTGAACTTAACTTGTTTCTCTCCCTGTTGCTAGCATACAAATGAATGAATTATGTGAAAATTAGAAGGTAATGAAATATAACTTTTTCTTGGTGTCAAATTCCACTTTTGGTGGTCAAGAACATCCTATTGAAACAATGAAGTATGAAAATCAGCTTCAACCAGTTGACCAGATCTGCACAGAAGAAGCCCCTTGCTGTACTCACTTCAACTTGCTTAATTAACATAGTAAAATTCCTACCCAAGGGTGGAGTTAACTACCCCTTTTTTGAACATGCAATGTATGAGCAAGTGTGATTTTCTGAACATACTAATCATGCAATTTTATATCTAGCAATGTGTGTTCATCCATATGCATAAAAGCTAATGCATAATCAAAGCAAATGCTAAGTATTAACTTGGGGTTTGAAGCAAGAGTGAAACCACAGCACGGGGAATCAAGTCTGACTCACTTTAGACCAACCTTGTCTCCTGTCTGCAGACATAATAATTGTAAGTTCTGCCTCTCTTGTTAAAGTTTTTTCTCTGGTTATCCCCAAAGGCCCAAGTTTGTGGCCTAACAGTAATGTTCCCCCTCTTATTTATGATTTTATTTGTTTCTTCTCTCTTTTTTTAATTTGTCTGTCTATCTAAGTGTTTGTCATTTTTGTACATTTTCTCAAAGAACCAAGGTGATTCGTTCAATCTCTGCTTTCCTGTGTTTTGCTCTGTTCAAAGCCAAGATTCAAAGTTCTCTTTGATGGCCAAATTCACTGAAGAGAATTCCCCTGACTCCTGCTTCCTTTTCCCTTTAACAACTGACAAGGAGGAAGATGTTGTTTCCCCTTTTAATTTGCTGCAGTGAGCCATGGTTTCCCGCATCTTAATATTTGGGGGTGGGGGAGAAGAACACTTCCCAGCTAACCTTGGGATTTGATAACTCAGGTTTGTTGTTTCAGGTGATTCATCTCTCTGTTCTTTGCCCTTCTGGTTTTTGTGTAGCCCTGTCTGTTGACCCAAGAACATTTCCCTAGGACAGCATTTGGCTCTTTCTCCATTTGTGTGTGTGTGTGTGTGTGATAGATTTGAACCTGCATGCCTAATCTGATGCCATCTTCATGAAACTCTCCAGTTTAACTACTTCCCATAAGTTTTGATATGTTCTTTTCCCATTTTCATTTGTCTCATGATATTTACTAGGTTTAGACTTAAAATCTATTTTGTCTGATATTAGTATAGCTACCCTAGTTCTTCTTTGATTATAATTCCATGGAACATTTTTCCATTTTTTTTCATTCTCAAACTTTTTATGTCATTGGGCCAAAAGTGAGTGTCTTATAAGGAATATATAGTTGGATCATGCTTTTTTATTTATCCGTCTGTCAATCTGTGCCTATTGATTGGATAGTTAATCCAATAACGCTCTGTGTTATCACTGTACAGGCAATACTTACTTAAGCCATATTTTCTTTAGTTTTTATACGTTATATCTTTTTTACTCCATTTTCCTTTACTGCAACAGTTTTAATAAATTTTATCTCTTGTGAAGTATCAGACCATTCATTTTGCATTTCTGTTTCTGCATATTTTTAAAATACCATTTTTGGGGCTACCCTGTGGTTTATATTACCTAGCTTGCATCTATAACGTACTAAATTAAAAAGTTATCGTCTTAGCTTCAATACCACACACACTCACTGTTCCCATAAACCTCTGTTTCTGATATTTTTGTCCCATTTTACTGTTTAATATTTTTCACATCTGTTATCAGGTAATATGATTTTTGTTTGATTTTACTCATATTCTTATATGAATTAAAGTGTACAGTTGTATATTGAGAATACAGTACTACTGCATTTTGCATTTACCTTTATGGTTACCTGTATTGACTGTGATGATTAGGTTCATGTGTCAACTTTGCCAGTTAATGGTGCAAGTGTCATGCTTGTTACTGTGAGGGAATTTCATGGACTTACATGAACAGTAAGTTGATTGCATCTATGGCTGATTATATCTTCAATCAACTGAGGAGATTGCCTTCAGTAATGAGAGCTATCTGATCCAAACACATTGGGGGCTTTAAAAGGAGAAGTAATGATTTAGGTGTCAGAAAAGAGAAATTTCATTTCTAATTGAGTCAGCTATGCTTCTGCTGTGTGTAGTCACAAATATCTGTTTCCGCTTCTATTTATTTATTTAATTAAATATTTTCCAAAAACTGTACCTCACATATATCTACATATATCCATTTTGTCAAAATAATTATGTCAAAATAATAACAATTATTTGTACTGTGGTTGTGATCATTCTTGTACAAGTCTCCTGTTTCACATGTACAAGAGTTTATATTGGGTTTATAAGTATGACTGGAATTATGGTTTCATAGAGTAAGAAAAATTACCTGGTTACAGAAAAATATCCATTAACTTCTGTTTTGGTTGTAACAGTGGAAGTTCCCAAGAGATTTTTAAAAAATCCTGTTAATTGACATCTATTATATCATTCAGATATGCTAGTAAAATCATGTTAATTTTGACAATTTAATGTTTCTAAAATAATAATTTCATTTGGCACTGTTTCTTTCATATGAAATTTATTATATGCATGAATCATCTGTTTCATACAACGTTTTCATTGACATAAGTTTACAAATCTATATAATTCTTGGTATCAAGCAGGAAGAATAAAATATAAATTTAAATTGTAAAGCATGTACAAGACATGAAAAGAAATAAAAAGCAATTATTTTAATATTTTCCACACTGTTGATTCCCCAATTTATATATGTAGACCAGATGGCTCTCCAAAGATTTGCAGTTTATGTCCAATTTTTAGCTTTAATTCTTAGCTTGTGATTTTTGTTTCTTTTTGTTTTAGATTTTGATGAAAGAGTTTCATACAGTTTGAACTCATATTGATGTAGTTAAACAGTTGACAATTTCCTCAGCATTTTACCTGTATTCACTCATATTTTAGAATCTGTTACATCACTAAAGTTTTATATTTGTAGTTGATTAGCTAACATACTCTATGTAGACCATTGTATAAGATCTAAATTAAATAGATTTATGTAGAACAAATGAAATAGTTCATAAATCATAAGTTGTATCTTCACACATGAACACCCCTGTCTGTATATAATAGCATATTTACAGCACCTTCCTCTTCTTTCCCATTCACTACCTATTCTTTGTCTCATTGGGAATACTATAATTACTTGTGCATGGGTGATTTTGCATGCATGCTTTTAGAAATTATATAGATGTAATCATATGGCATGTACCATTTCTATTTGGTAGCTTTCTACTTAATTATATCTGTGAAACTCTTCCATGTAGCTGTACTTGGCAATAGTGAATTCATTTTTACTGCTGTGTGGGATACCATTACATTACTATTATATATTTATTTAAGCAAATTACTTTTGATGGATTTCAGGGTTATTACCTTTATGAACTTTTGTGAATATTTTGGTTTGACTAATCTAGTAAAGGCTTTGAGATACACAGTTACATGAATTTATGGTAGATATATAAATAGCAATGGAATAAATGGATCACAAGTTCAAGGTATGTTGGGGTGAAAAAAGCTGTCTAAGAATTTATAAGTCATGGGTAAAGAAGAGATTTTAATGAAAATTAGAAAGCATAATTAATTAACTAATATTCACATAGGTGTGCTTCACAGGAATATTATATTCCTAGATGCATCTATCAGAAAAAGAAACAAATGAAAATTATTGAATTTAAAGTCAATTTTACATCTATATATTAGGAGTAAAAGATCTGTGAAATGAAATTTATATGATATCTCATTTATCTAAATCAAAATCATTAAATTCCTATGAACAGGATAAATATTGTGAGATGACCTTCAGACAAATATTTTTTTAAGAAAATTGAAATGAGATATGAGTAATCTGAGGAATGGATTAAAGATTGCCAAAAATTAAGTTACCTTCAATTTGTTACATTAATCCAGTGTAATCTCCAATAAATTTCCAAGATTATATATGCACATGTTTGTGTGTGTGCATGAATTCACAACCATATTATGGAATGTATAAAGTGATGCAAAAACAAAAAATCACTCAAAGATAATTTAATAACAAAATTGATGTTTTTACTCTATCTTCAAAAAAATTATAATAGAGTTATATTGGTGCATTTATAGACATTGAAAACATTGATATTTTTAATATAAAAAAGTTTTTAGTATGGAAGCAATGTATTTTATTTCCAATACCTATCTGCCATTCTTAGAGTAAAGTTCTTTCATCCTCATTGTTGTTTCTTCATGGTTATAGGACAGCTGCTGCATTGTAATATTCCTAGCAACATCATTTGAAAAAAGAGTGAGGGCGATGAAACGTTAATATGCAATGGCATTGAAAAATTCCTTATACAAGCATTTTCTATCAAAAGCTCATCCAATATTACCTCTTTGTATTTCATTGGTCAGTTTCAACTGAAATAAATTCCTGTGGTTAGTAATTTTAGCTAAATATCTTGCCACCCCTTTCATAATATTAAGATTCCATTAGGAATGAGGATGTGTCTTCCACAGACTCAGTTGTCAGAGA
>JAQZBX010087833.1:0-12819 GCA_029593785.1 Cabassous unicinctus | reverse complement strand
CCCCATCCCAGCATTATTTCAGTGGAATGCAGGCAACTATCAAGCTGGCCTCAGAGTGGGCTGTGCACCTACAGTTGTGCTGTGCTGCTGGGGTTGGATGTCGCCAGAGAGAAAGGGCTTTTACACTCTACCCCTCGGCTTCTGTCTACCTCTGCAGAAGCAGGATTGTTTGGTGGGAACTCATCCTGATGTAAAGTTCTAGTCCACTGCCAGGGAGCCTGTCCCAGAAGTGACAGAACAGAGAGGCTCACAGACCAAATTAAGATGCATGCCAAAAGATGGATGCAACCCAAGTATCCATCAACCGATGAGTAGATAAACAAAATGTGGAAATACATACAATAAAATATTATTCAGCTATAAAAAGGAACGAAGTTCTGATACATGCCACAACATGGATGAACCTTGAAGAAATCATGTTGAGTGAAATAAGCCAGACACAAAAGAACAAATATTGTATGATCTCATGGATTTTGAAACAATTGGAATAAGCAAACTCACAGAGTCAGAATCTAGAATATAGGTCACCAGCGGACAAACTGGGGATAGGAAATGGGGAGTTACGGCTTAAAATGCACAGGGCTCCTATTTAGAATGATGGAAATATTTTGATAATGGATGGGGGTTGTGCTGGTTTGAGTCTTTTGTGGACCCCAGAAAAATATATTCTTAAAGTCAATCCATTCCTGTGGGTATAGACCCATTGTAAGTAGGTTCTTAACTTGATGTAACCCACCTCATTCAGGATGAGTCTTAATCCTTTTACTGGAGTCCTTTATAAATGGAGGACTGAAAAACCACAGATAGAAAAAAAAAGCCTCAGAAACAGAAGAGGTGCTGGAGGCTGGAATCAGTGGAGCACAGAGGCACAGAAAGAGGCTTCTGAGAGGCTAAGCCCAAGCGGCAGCTTGAAGCCCAGAGGAGAGGGAAGAGACCAGTGGATGGCAGTGTGCCCTGCCCTGTGCTTGATCGCCTACAGCTAAGCTTGGAGAGAAGGCATCTTTAGATGATGCCACCATGTGCCTGATCACCCACAGCTGCAGCTTGGTAAGAAAGCATCTCTTGATGATACCTTGATTCGGACACTTTCACAGCCTCTTTTACCCTAATAAATTCCCATTATAAAAGCCAACACAAGAAGCGGGTGTGTGCATGGTGAGCCAGGCCCATGCGGCAAACAGCCACACAGCAAGATAATGACGCAACAAAAGAGAGACACGGGAGAGCCAAGGCGAGATGCACCAGATACCAGGAACTGAGGTGGCTCAAGTGACAGGGTGCCTCTCTCCCACATGGTAGGTCCCTAGGATCGAATCCCGGTGAACCCTGGAGGAGAAAAATGAGAAGAGAAGGCAAGAAACAGACACAGAAGATCACCCAGCGAATGGGCACAAACAGCAAGGGGGGGGGGGAACTCATAGAACTGTACACCAAAAAGAAAAAATAAAGTCAATTTTTAAAAAAAGCCAACACATTTGTGGTATATTGCTTGAGCAGCCTTCAGCAAACTAAGACAGGGGTGATGGTAGCACAACATTGTGAATGCAATTAACAGCCCTGAAATATATCTGAATATGGTTAAAAGGGGAAATATTAGATTGTAAATATGGTAACAGAATAAAAAAATTTTAAGATCCACGGAAATACACACTGAACCTTAAGTGAAACCATGAACATTAATTACTAGAACTATTATAAAAATTTGCTATCATCAATTGTAACAAATGTCCCACACCAATGCAAGGTGTTGGAGGCAAGGTGATATATGGGAATCCTGTATTTTATGCATGATTGTTCTATAAACCCACAACTTCTCTAATGAAAAAAAGAAAAAAGATGCTCAAATCATACCATTGGTTGAAACAACTGAAAACAGAGAGCTAGAAGCCAGGGAAAAGAGCTGGGACCAGTCAGCACACTTAGAACTGGGCGAGGGTGGGGATGGAGGACCACGCTGCCTGATTCCTGGCGGGTCCTGTCTCACTCTTAGTGGCATCAGCCTTCCCAGGCTGAGGGCATTGGAATTGAGAGTGAGCAAGCGCCAGAGAGAAGCCACCCAGGGCCCACCTGTGCTTGCTCTATGGGAGAGCTCTAGGGGCAAGGATGCCCAGTTGAACCATAGCTGGCCGATGGCCTGCTGGGCAGCCTCTGCTTTTATCTGCCTGTCTCGGGCAGAGGGCTTGTGGAGCCAGAGTAAGTGTCACTGGGAGATGGGCCCAATTGACAAAAATATCGTGTCTCTAATAAAGAGCGCCATGCTTCCAACACAGAGCACAGAAGATAATTGAATACATGCTTACTGACACCAAAGGGGAACTTTGGCCTTGAAAAAACAATTTGAGTAGACGAAAAGTAAACTCAATGCCTACAGCCATATTGTCTCATGCTCTGGAGACACTAAACACAGGTCTCGCCCTGGGACTGGATGCTGTGTGGGCGGAGTGTAGAAAGATGCCATCTGCTTGCTGTGGGCTGTCATTGTAATGATTTATAATCTGAAACTTATCTGTAAGATGTCGAGTCTGAGAATTGAATATCTAGGAGTGGATTGTAATGGGGGCTGTTGTATTATGGTGAATACTCCAGTTTGACATAAAGAATGAGAGAAACAAATGAAGCAGTAGGGAATCTCACATGTTTAGGATAAAGAGTCAATTAGTGACCTGTGAGATACGTTAGCGATCAAACCAGCACTGACCACAGAAGGGAAGGGTGGAGCAAACAAGTGTTACCATCACATAGAAAGGGATGGAAGGGCCAAGTGAATGTGACTTATTTGTGAGACACAGACCATGTCAGGCTCAGATGGACAGCTCTGTCAGCTCTCCAGCAGCCCCTCATTGGTGACTCCCATTCAGACCCTGTAAGTCCCCTCCCTGAGGCATGCAGGCTCAGCAGGAAACCCGTGAGCAGAAGCTGTGGCCATGTCTGCCTTCCTTGGATAGGACAAATGTGTGTTGATGCAGGCACCTTCCAACTATTGGATCCGTTTGCTGTTGTTCCTTGTTTCTCACTGTACGTTTCCAACTAAGTCAATAAAATGGGTCAATCAAGCATTAATTTGGCCTGTAAGCCTTTCAGTGACCTCTGGGATAACCTGGCAGGTATTGGAAGACAAGGCTACCGTGGCATCAGGGTAAATTCCCGCCATGACAGAAGCAATTTACAGGTTGCAAGTTCTGTGAAGATTTTGAGTGTAAAAGCCTGAGTTAATTGGCACCACCTTCCCCACGTTCTTCAGAGATATCTTAGCATTCCCTCTAGATCAGTGCCCAGGGAAGCTGCCTGGCTCGCCCATCTCTTCATCTAGTCCATATCCTGGGACCCCTCTCGCCAGTGTCTTCCAGATGGGTTTTCAGAGAACACTGGCCCAGCATCCTGGGCACACTGGGCACTAACCTTAGTGCATGCTGGAAACTGTAACAAAGGGTAGGCACGTCCTGGAGCTTCTACTGTGGCAGACGGAAAGGGCTCCATGTGATGGCTGTGAAGCATCTCTCCTGGGAGATCTTATCAGATAACACGATCAGATGATGCGGCATCTACTGACCTCAGGAAAGGGACAGAGAAGAAGGAAAGCTAGCTCTCCTGCTAGGTGAGCCTATCAGAAGAATTCAGGGCAAAGAGAGAAAAGTCAGGGCATACCCCCAGTGCCCTAGTTCATCTGAGGATATTCTGGCTTTTCTTTATCATATTCCGCTTATGTTTTTCTCAGAAACAGATAAAGGGACAAAAGAAATGGGTTCCATCCAAGAATTTCCTGCCTTCATTAAAGAGGGGGATGAAAAGAGAGAGGACCCGATTTACTGGAAAGTCAGCTCTTTATATCAGTCTAACCAACCAAAATTCTTGAGACTAGGGACCTATCTTGCACACAGACATATGCATGTATGCACAAAGAACTTACACTTTGCTAATACTATTGCCGTAAACTAATATGTGTGCTCAGTGAGAACACACAAAGGTAAATCTTACTCTCAGGGTTTCTACGTAACCAACGTCTCATTTCTTGAATCTTTCAACAAATAACTGGAAAGTAAATTTTAAATAATACTACTTAAAATAGCAAAACTACCTATAATGGTAGAAAGCAAATTTTAAAAACATGAAACACTTAGGAATATATTTAATTAAATATGTGCAAGACATCTATACTGAAAATTACAAAATGCTGGGAAAAGTTAAAAAGGATCTAAGTAAATGGAGAAATATACCATCTTAACGGATTGGAAGAGTCAACGTTTGTTGAGGAAGTAAAGGTATACAGATCAGGAGGGAAGAAGAAAACTTTGTTCACAAATGACATGATTGGCTATGTGGAAAACCCCAAAGAATCAACAACAACAATAACAAACTCCTGGAACTAAAAAGCAGTTTGAGCAAGGTTGCAGGATTCAAGGATCCAATTTTAGCCAGGCTGCAGGATTCAGTCCCAGTAAGCTTTTTTGTGGGTATCAACATAACGATTCCAAAGTTCATATGGAAAGGCAAAAGACTCAGAGTAGCCAACATAATACTGAAAAGGAACAAAGTCAGAGACAGTGCCCACTGACAGTAACTTCAAGACTTACTATAAGGCTACAATAATCAAGACAGAATAGATGCATAGCTCAATGGAATAGAATAGAGAGACCAGAAATAGACAGACACAAGTATAGTCAACTCAAAACCACAATGAGATACCACTCTGCACCCATGAGGATAGCTATTGTTTTAAAAAGTGGGAAATAACAAGTGTTCCTTCACAAGGATGCAGAAAAATTGGAACTCTTGCACATTGTTGGTGGGATTGTAAAATGGTGCAGCCGCTGTAGAAATCATTTTGGCGGCTTCTCAGAAAGTTGATCAAAGTCTTACCATATGATCCAGCAATCCCACTCCTAGGTAGATACTTAAAAGAATAACAGCAGGGACTCAAACAGATATTTGCACACCAATATTTATAGCAGCATTATTCATAATTGCCAAAAGGTAGAAGCAACCCAAGTGTCCATCAACAGATAAATGGACAAAGAAAATATGGTATAGACATACAATCAATATATTATGCAGCCAGAAAAGGAAGAAAGTTTTGATACGTGTGACAACAGGGACAAACCTTGAAGACTCCATGTGGAGTAAAACAAGTCAGACACAAAAGAACAAATATTGCATGGTCTTGCTTACATGAAATACCTGGAATAAGCAAATTCATAGAGACAGAGAGTAGATTACAGGTTACCAGGGGCTGGGGCGTAAGGGGAATGGGGAGTTATTGTCTACTGGGGACAGAGTTTCTGTTTGAGGTAATGAAAAAGATTGGGTAAGGGATGGAACAACTGGACATCCACATGCAAAAAAGTGAATAAAGACACTGACTTTATACCTTTCACAAAAATTAACTCAAAATAGATCACAAACCTAAATATAAAATGCAAAACTATGAAACTTCTAGAAGATAACATAGGGGAAAATCTGGGTAACTTTGTGTTTGGCAAAGAGTTCTTAGACACAACACAAAAAGCATGATCCATGAGAGAAAAAAATTAATAAATTGAACTTCATTAAAAAAAAAACAAAACTCCTGTTCCAAGAAAGACACTGTTAAGCAAATGAAAAGACAAACCACAGACTAGGAAATATTTGTTAAGCATATATATGACAAAATATACAAACTCAACAAAGAAACAAAAATGAAATGGAAAAAATGGGCAAAAAATGTGAACAGACACCTCATAAAAGATATACAGATAGCACATGAGCAATGAAAGATGTTCAACGCCATGTGTCATTAGGGGATTGCAAATTAAAACAGCAACAAAATACCACTACATACCTATTGGAAAGGCTCAACTCTCTCAACTGATAATACCAAATGCTGGTGAGGATACGAAGCAACAGTTGGTTAGCAAATCACTGCTGGTAGGAATACAAAATAGTACAACCAGTTTTGGAAGGCAGTTTGGCAGTTTCTTACAAAGCTAAACATAGTGTTACCAAATGATCCAGCAATCGTGCTCCTGGGTATTTACCCAAATGAGCTGAAAACTTATATCTACACAAAACCTTGTGCATGAATGTTTATAGCAGCTTTATTCACAATTGTCAAACACTGGAAGCAGCCAAGATGTTCTTCAATAGGTGAATGGATAAACAAACTGTGGTACATCCATACAATGGAATATTTTCCAGTGATAAAAAGAAATGAGGGAAGCAGATGTGGCTCAAGCGATTGGGCTTCCGCCTACCACATGGGAGGTCCTGGGTTCAGTTCCCAGTGCCTCCTGGAGAAGGCGAGCTGGCACGGTGGGCATGCGCGGCAAGCTGACGCAAAAAGATGATGCAACAAAAGAGACACAAAGAGGAAAGACAATGAGAGACACAACAAACCAGGGAGCTGAGGTGGCTCAGGTGACTGAGCACCTCTCTTCCATATGGGAAATCCCGGGTTCGGTTCCCAGTGCCGCCTAAAGACGTGCAGACACAGAGAGCGCACAGCAGATGGACATGGAGAGCAGACAGTGATCACAAACAACAAGGGGGGTGTGGTGGGGATAAATAAATAAGATAAATTTTAAAAATAAATAAATAAAAATAAAAGAGCTATCAGGCCACGAAAAGACATGGAGGAACCTAAAATGCAGATTGCTTAGTGAAAGAACCCAGTTTGAAATGGCCATATACTGTATGATTCCAATTATATGGCATTCTGGAAAAGGTAAAACTACAGAAATAGCAAAAAAGATCAGTGGTTGCCTGGGGTTCAAGCAAGGGGGGACGGGATAAAAAGGTGGAGCACAAGGGATTTTTAGGGCAGTGAAATCATTCTGTATGATACTATAATGGTGGATACATGGCATTAGGCATTTATCAAAATCTGTAGGACGCAAAGAGCGACTCCTAATATAAACTATAGAAATTAGTTAATAATAAGATATTAATATTGATTCAGCAATTGCAATAAATGTACCACAACTAATGTAAGAGTTTATAGGGGAAACTGTGGGAGGGAGAGAGGGAGTATAGGAGAACTCTCTATACCATCTGCTCAAGTTTCTGTAAAACTAAAACTGCTCTAAAAAATAAAGTCTATTAATTAAAAACAAAAAATCCTACTACTAGTCTTGTCTTCAGCAACCCAGGCAAAATGACTACTAGATATTAAAATCGGTTAATCAAACGAGCGCTAATAGAGTGCTAACTATGTGTGAAAAACCTTCCTGGCAAGATGGGCATTTGTTGCTTCATGTTTCTTTAATTGACTTGGGCAAGCCCAGCTCATTGTTTCCATCATATTCTTATAGACCCAGCAGAGGAAGCACGTGCCTTCAAATTGTCACTTTACTGCTATTAATGCACACTGACCAGGACGATTTAGTTTGATTTTAATTAAAATTTGACCTTTGGATTTGCACTCTGAAATGATTCTATCACCAAGAGAACTTTTACATTTTTAATTAATAATAATTAATCTTATATGAATAGTGAGTTTGGGCGATTTTACAACAGTAGTCAACTGTAGTAAAGGAAAAGGGGATAAATATCTCATGAGTCATAAAATTCCAGCACTTCCTCAGGGACAAACAGATCTGGGTGAACTGCAGGGAAGGCAAGTCAGCCCCAGAAGCGATCTTGTTCAGTAGCATCACCCAGGAGAGAGCTAGCCCCTCCAGCGCCAAGCAGCTGATGTTCATTATCATCTCAGCGTATCTTGCTCCTTATTATCCAAAGTCAGCCCTGGTTGCAGTGTCCCATGTGCTCCCTGGGCCAACAAAGACCCTGGGTCCCGAGATAAAGCCTGGCATCTAGAACCACCCAGGAAAACTCACAGCTGGGGTGTGGAGACAGGACTTGGGCTAACTAGGAAAGAGTGTGTGGCTACAATTTGGAATAAGTGAGAAACGTTTCCTGGCCCTGACACTGTTTGCTCATTCATTCCTACTGGGGGCTTCCAGATGGTTGCTGTGTTTATTTGCATCTCACGGGGTCTCCCAGCCTAGCGCCATTTGCTCACCCCATCCACCACTTCTGCTGTATCCACATACCATCTTATTCCACCCTGAGGATTTTTACCCTAATAATGGTATGCCGGAGCCAGCTCCTACTGGCTTGCAAGAGCCGATTGTTAAATTTTCAGGAAATTTACAAGCTGGTTGTTAAACACGGTCATTATTTAAAACTAAATTATATGAGCTTATGATTAAATAAATTATATTAAAATACAAAGACAATAAATACCCAAAGCTCATCACTTCCTAATGAGGAAGTATCTCTCTGGTGGGAATACAATGTAATGGCATGCTGCCAGGCATCTCTTTCCAACTCATCTCCCTTTTCAATGACCTCACATTGGTAGCTTGGAGTATTTATACCATGGAAAATGGAAAATGCTACAAATATTTGTCTTTTTTCCCCTGAGAGCCCACCACTGCAGATATTGGTCTATATCCTACGGGTCTGGGGTAGGTTGAGCACCAGTTAGGCTGGTAAATAGCAGGATACAGCACACCCAGCAGAGTGTATGGCCTGAACAGACAAGACAATTAGAGGCAAGAGGTAGCAAAGGGCTTGGGCCAGGAACAGCCTGAGCCCTTTAGTGGACCTGAATACCACTCTTGGTTTAAGGGAAATGAGGACTGACTGTCCCCCATGGAGCCAGGGTCCATGCAGAGGAGGGAAATGGATGCCTCCCACTCCCCTTTCTCTTAGGGAGAGAAAGCCAAGGACAGGGACAAAAGGGAAGGATGCTCCTAATCCAACCTTCTATCCCCAACAAAATCCCCCTATACCCACCTACACCTGGAGGAAGCAGATTGAGGGGCAATGAGGCTGAGAAGCTACAGGTAAGTGCACAGTGGGGCTGTCCTTTGGCACAAGGCTGCCACTCAACGGGGGCAGGGTGTGTGCAGAAGCCCAAGGATTTTCTCTTTCCTAATCCCTTCCCACCCTGTTGCTTCCCCTTCTCTCCACCCCTCCTCCCAGGTTGCCCCAAGTGGAGGTACCTTCGCCAGTGCTTTGAGAAGGCCCCAGGAAACATGTGAGCAGGGTGCTCTGGAGGCAAGGGAGGCAGACTGTGACGGCCAGTCCTGGGGAGAGAGGAACTGAGGAAGGGGGAGTCCTGCCCCCCCCCAATTCCACTGCTCCTCTTTGTGCTCCTTGAGGGTAGGCGCTAGGTCTTACTTACCTGCTTCCCAAATAAATGTGTAGCATTATCCCTTGCATCTAGCAGGCTTTCAATAAAATGTTTCTTGAATGAATGAATGAGTGAATGAGCATGTTGCTAGAAAGAGAGAAGGAATCTCCTTCTCAGGACTATTTTTAAGGACAAGTGAGGATCTTTCTCATTTCCTTTGGGGTTCATTCTCTTTGGATAAGGCAGGTAAGAGCCTGCACCAAGTTTCACCTTGGCTCCTAACCATGTAGGACCATCCTCTGCATCCAGTCTTCCTGAATCAGGGCCCAGAACCAAGAGCTCGCCAAAGCCTGGGAGCAAAAGAACGCATCAGTACCAAACTAGAGAGAGAAAAACGCAAAGTCAGGATTAAGACACTTGGCGAAACATAATATGCCAACTAGTATGAAAGTCCATGTATTTCCTATATATTTGATATGGACTAGGGGTGTGTGTGTCTATGTTTGTTTTTTGTTTTTTTTACTTTTTCTGCAGTGGGGACTCCAAAAGTAGAAGCCCCTGGAGCTTTAGAATGGCCCTCTGCCTGTTAATGTTTTAGCCATGAGACAGAAGTCCTAGGCAAGGTAATAAAGGCAGGCCCTGGCCTTCCTGCATGGAGATCAGGTGGTGAGAAGGAAGCTGTAATCCCAGGAAGAAGCTACCAAGGTTTGTGCTTGACCGGTGCTGCTTCTGAAGTAAAAGACTCTGCAGCTGGTTTTAGATGAGAAATTCTTTTCTAAATGTTTCCTGTTTGAGCCACTTTCCCACCAAGTATAGATGACAGCTGGTCCATGGGACATTAAAAAGGGAATGAGGTTTTTTTCCTCCTAAGGATGTATTCAGAATTTGGTCAATTGGAAGGAAATGGGAAGTAGGAGGCTTCAGAAAAAGCCAAACATTTTTTCTTTTTTCCCAGAAAGGGCTCTGTGTAAGGAACAGGTATAGTTTAGCCACAATAATAATCCTGTATCCTGATATTCCGACATCTTGCCTAGATTTAACAGTGAGCCCAAAAGGATTTTTTTTTCTTTTTCTTTTAAGGAGACAGAGAGAGAGAAAGAGAGAGACAGAGACAGAGAGAGAATAGAGACAGAGAGAAGAGACAGAGAATATAGAGAGAAAAGAGAAAGAGACAGAGAGAGAAAGAGACAGAGAGAGACTAGAGAATAGAGAGAGAATAGAGAGAACAGAAAAAGAGAATAGAGACAGAGAGAGATTAGAAAGAGAGAGACAGAGAGAGAAAGAGAAAGAGAGAGAGCCAAAAGGATTTTGAAAAATGTCATTCTGTGTACTGTATTCAGTTGTATGTAAAATAGATCTGCTTTGAGCAAAGAAGCATCAATTTCTATTACTTAGAAACAGATGAGAAGGCAAATCGGCAGCTGCTAGATAACAATCAGACATAACCCCACTTTGTTGTGTTTTGTGCCTCCAGATCTTTTTTTTTAATGGGTCAAACTTTCCTTCTGCCTCTTGTAGCTCATAATTGCCAGTGAGTTCAAAGGTACCTTTCTATGACATAACAAATGATCAACTGCAGGATCATTGCTAATAAACTGTTTTAAAACAACGTATTAAAACTAACCTTTAGGGAAGTGAATGTGGCTCAAGCGATTGGGCTCCCATCTACCATATGGAAGGTCCTGGGTTCAGTTCCCGGGGCCTCCTGATGAAAGCAAGCTGGCCTGCACAGAGAGCTGATGCAACAAGATGATGCAACGAAAAAGAGACACAGAGGAGAGACAGTGAGAGACACAACAAACCAGGGAGCTAAGGTGGCTCAAGCGATTGAGTGCCTCTCTCCCACATTGGAAGGTCCTGGGATCGATTCCCGGTGCCTCCTAAAGAGAAGACGAGAAGAAAAGACAAGCAGACACAGAAGAACGCGCAGCGAATGGACACAGAGAGCAGACAGTGAGCCCAAGTGGTGGGGGTAGGGTGGGGAATAAAAAAAATAAACAAATATTGTTAAAAAAAAAAACAAAAAAAAACCTAACCTTTATGTGTGTGAGATAACGATATGCAATTTAACATGCAGCACAAACAGTGCCGAAGCCCAAGCCAGATGCCAAGCTGGCTGTGGCTTTCCTTGAGTGAAGCTGGGCATGTGTTCCCATAATGGAGCATGAATTTACAGCAAAAGAAATGTACGGGCAAGCTTAAAGCTTCATCTGTAAGGCCATACTGCATGGCAAAAACCAACAATTATTGTATTTTTTGCTTTGTAGAATGATGAGAAACTCAAACACTTTCGATAGAGTGTGGGCTCCCTCTGCTGCTAGCAGGAGACATCAGGACTCCAGGCACCTGGGGCTCCTGGGGGAACCTGAGCAGAGCAGGTGGCATGTCTTGGAAGAAAACAGGGCTGAACGTTGCAAAGGGACAGGCTTGCTCTGCAGGCCCTGCCCCTGTGGGGCTCTGGAACTATCTGTGCTGCTGCTGCAACAAAGAGCAAAAATGAAAATGATGGAAAAACACAAAGAGACCCAAGAAGTACTGTCTGCACCACCTGTGTTCATACTAGAATGTGCCACAGAACTGATGCTGAAATACAGCCTGCCCAGAGAAGCTTCTTTTTTTAAATTTCCACACAGCCACTGCCAGAAGCTCCTTCAACTCCATTTCAGACCCCTGTCAATTGTGCTAGTTCATTCATTTCTCAGAAAAATTAGCTCCTGCAGAATCCAGGAAAAAAAAATTAAGAAACAGTTTGAGATCTGATAGAATACAGAAGACATGCTGTCAATATGTCAATAAAACAGGAACAAAAAAAAGTCCCGTTAATTGGGACTACAAGGTTATTTTTAACAAAACATAAAAAAGTACAAAATGTACATCTACTTTGAACTGCTATAAGGTAAACAAGAACGCAAAACTCATAAAAACAAAGAGAAATTTATAGAAACACAATACTAGGGGAAGAATTCTAAATAAGTCTTTGATCTTGCAAATAAAAAAATGTACAGGTATACAGAAGATATAAATAGCATCATGTTGACTTAAAAAGTACTTATCAAACTTGTCCACTACCAATAAAGAATACATTTTCCAGACAACATTTATAAAAATTAATCACAAATAATGTGATGAAGAAAACTCAGGATTTTATACAAGTCCACTTTCTCTGACTCAAAAGCAATTTTTAAAAATCCAAGAGTTAAATTTTTTAAACATTTAATCACATGAAAGTTTACAATCTTCTGATAGTCCATAGTACTGTTCAGCAAATATTTACAGCTTCCCACTGTCCAGGCATGGGGGAGGAATGCAGTTCCTCTACCACCTTTGAAATTAGGCATAGTCAAATGATTTGATTTAGCCAATGAAACGTGAAGAGAAATGCTGGGTATCACTTCTGGATAGAAACTTAAAGGGACAGTGTGCAATTCACTAGGTTTTCTCTGATGTGGCAACTGGTAACATTTGAGATGACAGCTGTTCTGTTAACCTCTGTCTCAGAGTGAAGAGATATGAAGCAGAGCCTCCAGGCAAACTTGATATATATGTAAAATGAACAAGAAAGAAACCTTTGTTGTTTTAAGCCACTGAGATTTTGAGTGTTTTGTTACCACAGCATAACCCAGCCCATCCTGACTGATACAGGCCTCCTAAAGTACTCTCAATTAAGGAGGTGAAAACTATGAGTCGGAGACTAGAAAATAATGAAT
>JAQZBX010087832.1:0-12818 GCA_029593785.1 Cabassous unicinctus | reverse complement strand
GGGGGGGGGGGGTATGGAAAAAGTGTGCCAAATGTACGCTATGGACCGTGGTTGGCGGTAATAGTCTGATGATACTATCTCATAATCTGTAACAAATATTCCACCATGATGCGGTGTGTTGGTGAAGGGGTGTTGTATGGGAATTCTACACATGTGCGTGATTGTTTTGTAAGTTCACAACCTCTGTAATAAAAATATTAAAAAATAGGGTGGGGGTTGGGGGGAAAATACACCAAATGTAAGATATGGACTATAGTTAGTAATATTTTGGCGATGCTCTTGCATAGTTTGTAACAAATGTTTAACAACAATGCAAGGTGTTGGTGGAGGAGTGATGTATGGGACCCGTGTATGATGTAATGCATGTTTATTTTGTGAGTTTACAATTTTTACTATACACTTATTGTTTATGTATGTTCATGTATGAATACTTCAATTTAAAAATGTATTTAAAAAATGAAGGTGTAAATTCACATTTACTATATACCTATTGTTTATGTATGCTCATGTATGAATATATACTCCACTGAATTTTTTAAATAAAAAAAAAAAAAAATGAAGGAGAAATTAAGACATTTACAGATGAACAAAAGATGGCGTTCATTACTAGACCTGCCCTAGAAAAGATGCTAAAAGGGAGTCCTTCAAGCTGAAATAAAAGGACATTAGATAGTAATTTGAAGCCCTAAGAAGAAACAGAAAAACACTGGTAAAGGCAACTACATAAACATGATCTTGTATTACTGTACTTGTTTGTACTGCCTCCTGCAATTATTAAAATCTATGTTAATGGTATACAATGTATAAAGATGTAATCTGAGATAGCAATAAGGGGGAGAGATGGAGATGTATAGGAGTAAAGCATTTGTATATTACTGGAACTAGATTGGTACTGTTCACATTAGGTTGTTACTAGTCTAAGATGCTAATTGCAATTACAAAGGTAACTACTAAGAAAAGTAAAAAATATAGAGAAAAGAAGCGGTTCGAAATGGTCCACTACAAAAAATAGCTAAATATTTTTTAAAAAGGCAGTAATGGATTAATTGGAAAACAAAAATCATACAAGACATGCAGGAAAAAAATTAGCTAAATAGCAGAAATAAATCCTTCCTTATGAGTTATTGCCTTAAATTCAAATGGATTAAACTCTCCTATTAAAAGGCAAAGATTGGAAGAAGACTGGATTAAAACACATGATCCATCTATATGCTGTCTATAAGAGACTCACTTTAAATACAGAGACACATAGAGGTTGAAAGTGGAAGGGTGGGAAAAGATACTCCATGAAAATAGTAATTGAAAAAGAGGGGAAGCAGATGTAGCTCAAGTGACTGAGCGCCTGCTTCCCATATATGAGGTTCTGGGTACAATCTCCATTACCTCCTAAAAATAAAAAATAAAGTAAAATTTTAAGAAAAAGAGCCAGACTCTAAGCCAAACTCGCATATAAACTCACTGCCTTCCCCCCGAACCCCCACCCCGGCATGGTACGTGACTCCCAGGGACGGGCCTCCCTGGCACGACGGGATTATTACTAAGTGCCAACTAGTGATGGATTTGGAAAAAGATATTGACCAAAAGGGGGAAATATTAAATACAAATTAGTTTTTACAGCCAAGAGATTTCAAAATAAGGCGGGAGGTCATTCTAGAGGTTATGCTTACGCATTTCTCAGGGGGACTTCACTGACTGCCACAGTAAACAATGCCTCAAGGCGGGGTGCTACTGAGGGCTCTAGAGACATCTGGACACTATAGGGAGGCCAGACAACCCTGGGAAATTGGCACCCCATCATGGGCCTTACCTTGGAAAATATGATAACCTATATCTCCAATATAACAGAATTAGACTCATTTATGATTTTACTACACATGGTTCTTCTGCTCCTTTTATTTCAACCTATAATTAGCACTACACCTGTTAAATATATGTCTGATTTAAATCTTTGGTCTGTTCGTATGCCGGTTGAACCCTGAATCTCAGCAGAGTTGCAGCCAACACCTATTCTCCAGTTTATAGGACTTGCCCGGGACAACTAACAAAACGATGATAATGGACAATGCCTATCCCAAAAACAGAGTATCTACAACTGCAGGCAAGACAGTTCCATCCATCTGCCCCATGGGATCTAAAACCCCCTCTCAATCGGAAGCAAGTGGGTATCACCATCCCCAAATCCTCAAGACTGAGAAATGAACAAACCTAAGGGGGGAATGCAACTATGGACCAAAGTAGAATTATTATTCTAGTAATGGAAGAGCTTATAATACTGATATAAAGACAATGGTCACCAGAGGTTCTGAGGGGAGGGAGAGGTAAGAATAGGTGTAACATGGGGAATTTGGGGGACACTGGAATTGTTCTACATGATATTGCAATGACAGATACAAGTCATTATACATTTTGTCAAGATCTATAAAATTGGGCGGTGCAAAGGATAAACCATAATGCAAACTGTAGGCCATGGTTAGTAGCAACGCTTCAATATTTGTTCATCAATTGTAATAAATGTACCACACTAATGAAAGATTTTATTAATAGGGGAAAATGTGAGAGGGGGAGGGGGTGGTATATATGGGAATGCCCTATATTTTCTACGTAACTTTTATGTAATCTAAAACTTCTTTAAAGATAAAGAAAAATAGCACATGGAATCTCCAGTTTCTTTTGAAGGAAAAAAAAAGAGCCACAGTGGCTATATTATTGTCAGGCAAAATAGACTTTGTCAAAAAAGATTACAAAATGGGGGCGGATGTGGCTCAAATGGTTGGGCGTCCGTCTGCCATATGGAGGGACCTGGGTTCGATCCCCGGGACCTCCCAGTAAAATTAAAATAAAATAAAAAAATATGCTCTGTGTGCCAGTGAGCTGCCAGGCCCCGGGAGCCATGCAGCAAGATGATGACGTAACAGGAGAGAGACGCAGGGGAGACAAGACGAGATGCTCCGAAACCTCCGAAAACCAGGAGCCGAGGTGACACAGACGGCAAAACACCTCTCTCCTACATCAGAGGTCTCCAGGATCGAATCCTGGTGAAGATTGGAGGAGGAGGAGGATGAGAAGAGATGGCAGGAAACAGACACAGAGAATTACCCAGCGAATGGACACAAAAAACAGCAAATGGGGAAGGGGGGGTTTAAAATGGATAAAGTAAATAAATCTTTAAAAATAATAATAATAATAACAGTTTAAAAAAAAAAAAGATTACAAAAGACAAAGAAGGAATTAATGAAGACCTAAATAAATGGAAAGACATTCCACATTCACAGATCAGAAGATTTAATATTCTTAATATTGTTAAGATGTCAATACTATTTAATACAATCTATAAATTCAATACAACCTGTCCAAATTCCAGCTTTTTTTTTCCCCACAGAAATGGAAAAGCAAATATTAAAATTCATATGGAAATGCATACGGGCCCAAATAGCCAAACCAATATTGAAAAAGGAAAACCAATTTGGAGAACTCATACTTCCTGATTTTAACTTACTACAAAGCTACAGTAATCAAAACAGTGTAGTGCTGACATAAGTAGAGACACAGACCAATGGAATAGAACTTAGAATCCAGAAACAAGCCCACACATCTGCGGCCAGTTGATTTTTGACATGGGCACCCAGTCCAGTGGGGAAAGAAGTGTCTCTTCAACAAATGGTATTAGGACAACCAAAAATCCCCAAGCAAAAGAATGAATTTGTATGACTATTTCTTACTATATACAAAAATCCAAAATGGATCAGTGACCTAAACAGAAGAGCTAATGCCATAAAACTCTTACAGGAAAACAGAGGGAAATAAATTCAAGGACTTTTATTTGGTAATGGATTCTTAAATTTTACACCAAAAGCACAAGCAAAAGAAAAAATATTGGAGTTCATCATAATTAAAAACTTTTGTGCAAAGTACATTATCAAGAAAGTGAAAAGACAACCTATAGGATGGGAGAAAATACTTGGAAACCACAGACCAGAATATATAAAGAACCCCTACAACTCAACAACAAAAAACACCAACCCAATTTAAAAATTGGCCAAGGATTTGAATAGGCATTTCTCTAAAGAACTTATAAATGGTCAATAAGCATGATCAACATCATTAGCCATTAGAGAGATACAAACCAAAACTACAAGATAACCACTTTACTCCAACTAGGATGGCCATAATTAAAATTACAAAACAAGTATTGACAAGGATGGGAACAAACAGAAACCTGCATACATTGTTGCTGGGAATGTAAAATGGTGTAACCACTTTGGAAAACAGCTTGGTGGTTCTTTAGAAAGTAAAACAAAACTACCATACAATCCAGGAACTATACTTCTTGTATATATCCAAAAGAATAACTGAAAGCAGGGTCTTGGACAGATATTTCTACAACAATGTTCACAACAGCATTACTCACAATAGTCCAAGAGTAGAAGCAACCCAACATGTCCATTAACAGATGAATGGATAAACAACATGTGGTATAGCCATACAATGGACAATTATTCAGCCATAAAAAGAAATGAAGGGCTGATACATGCTATATATTGTATGATTTCTCTTATATGACATACTTACAATAAGCAAATTCATAGAGACAGAAAGCAGAATAGTGTTTACCAGGTGATGGAGGAGGGAATGGGGAATTATTGTTTAATGGGCATAAGTTTCCTTTGGGGATGGTGAACATGTTCTGGAAATAGTTGTGAAAGTTATATGATGTTGCTAACGTACTTAATGTCACAGAATTATTCACTTAAAACTGGTTAAAATGATGTTATGTATATTTTACCAAAATGAAATAAAACGAAACACAATAAAACAGGGTATACCTTTGTTTAACTCCCCATGTTCTCTGATAGGCAATTATGCTAGGGGTTTAAAAGCGCTGTTAGGTAGAGAAAATAACTAATGCCTGTTTTCTGCCAGGTGTTTGTAAGCTTTGAAATTGTACTTGTCTGCTATGTTTTGTATTTGCAATATTCTACTTTCAATTATTTCAGACTCTCTTAGCCTAGAAAAAGAATTTTTTAAAAATTATAATGACTTTTCTGAGGTAGGAAAACAGTTTCCATCCGTTTTCCCTAATGAGGACTGGAAAAAGTGTGGTTGGCATTAATTACAGAGCCTAGGTCAAGAGTCCCGCTTGAGTTTAGTAGTATAGAAGTGGACCACAGTTTCTGATATTTTGGTTTAGAATGGACAGCCATAAGTCACTTACATTTAGGTTTTGGACTTGTTCAGTTGTTTACAAAAATTAAATCACAGAAAAACTTGATGTTCAAGTCTCAAAGATTACCTCCTTTCTGCTAAAATTAAGAGAGAATTAAAGTTTTCAGTTGTCTGTTGTTTGCAACTTTTAAAATATGTGTTTCTTTCATATTCTCTGTAGCATTTACTTGCCTCTGTGTGTGAGCAGTAACTATTTAAAGAAGTGTACACTGGGTGAATCTTAAGCTGAAAGGCAGAGCCTCAGGTATAATGATTTACTCTCTGAGAGCTGGGTCCTTTAATCAGTATTTTACAAACACTGGCAGAGGAGACAGTTTGAGATACACTATGCTTCATGAACAAGTTAAAAACTGGTACTCAGGGAAGCGGATGTGGCTCAAGCAACTAAACTCCCGCCTACCACATGGGAGGTCCTGGATTGGGTTCCCAGTGCCTCCTGGAGCTCCCACTGGGAACTGGTTCCCAGTGCCTCCTGGAGCTGGCGCAACGGGCAGGCGTGGTGAGATGACGCAACAAAGAGACACAAAGAGGAAAGACAATGAGTGACACAACAAACCAAGGAGCTGAGGTGGCTCAAACGATTGGGCACCTCTCTCCCACATGGGAGGTGCCAGGTTCGGTTCCCAGTGCCTCCTAAAGAGAAGACGAGCAGACACGGAGAGCACACAGCAAATGGACACAGAGAGCAGGCAGTGAGCACAAACAATGGGGGGGAGGGGCATATAAATAAAATAAATCTTTAAAAAAAAAAAAGACTTAATACATATAATGTTTAAAAAAAAAAAAGGATTTTCCTCCCTGACTGTGCAGCAAATTTTGGTGCCTTGTTCAGAGTATCCTTTAATGGTTTTTATTGTTAAAACTTTGCAACTGGCTATAAATAACTTTTTAAAAATAAATTTAAAATAAAAACAATTTGATTTTGCTACTTAAAAGATTTCTTGACAGCTGAGCAGTTTAATATCTTCATAATCTAGCATTAAAATAAATTAGCTTTCATTTTAGAGAAATACTGAAAAATGATACTGATGGGCGAGGGCCTTTTCCATTATGTAAAAGCACAGGTAAAGATAAAATAGAAATGTATTTCACTGTTATATTACAACTGCTTTTTTCCTTTAGTTTTGGGCTCCTGTCTACTATATAGGAGGTCCAGGGTTCAATTCCTGGCGCCTCCTGGTGAAAGGCAAGCTGGCCCACGCAGGAGTGCTGGCGCAGCAAGATGATGCAACAAAGAGACACAAAGGAGAGACAATAAGAGACACAGCAAACCAGGGAGCTGAGGTGGTGCAAGAGATTGAGCGCCTTTCTCCCACTCCGGAAGGTCCAAGGATCAGTTCCTGGTGCCGCCTAAAGAGAAGATAAGTAGACACAAAAGAACACACAGAGAGCAGGCAGCGAGCACAAACAAAAATCTTTAAAGCACACACGCACAAAACAATGAGGGCGGGGGGAAAAAATAAATAAATCTTAAAAAAAAAAAACTAGCAGCTTTCCTGGTCACTCAGTAAATAGGGCCGGAGTAGCACACCCAAATGAGGAATGTGTTGTCTCCAAAATCCGAAGAGACCAACTAAGCCTTGTGCCTCTTCTTGGTCACAGGAGGGGCCAGATGCAAAGCTTATTCCTCGCTTTAGAAGGGATATCTTGAAATACCCCAAACCACTGGATGCCTAGAAATTTCACCAAGGTGGAAGGCCCCTATATTTTTGTTAGATTTATCTCCCATCCTCTCTCATGCAACTGCCTTACCAATAAGTCTAGAGTCATTGCTACTTCTTGCTTACTAGGTCCTATCAACATGATATCATCAATATAACCAATGTGATGTCTTGTGGGAGGGAGAGATGATCATGGACCCTGCAGACAATATTATGACATATGCTGGAGAGTTGATATACCCCTGAAGCAGGAGAGTGCAGGTTCAGCCTTCCTCTCAGCTACAGGCTAGCATAGGGCTTGTCTCTCTTCCTGGGGCCGCAGGGACAAAGTTCTCCTCTGGCATCTATGGAGCTCTTTCTCTTTTCTCGTGTTTTCTTCTTCTGTGTGTCTTTTTGAGTGAGTGTCCGTTTATATAGCCCACCAAGGGGGCAGGGGGCTTAACCTGAGTTACACCCTACTGACATGGTCGAATCAAAGCCCCAATCTTAACATAATTTAAGACATTCCTATTGAATCTAATACAATCAAAGGGGATCACACCAACAGGAACAGACCAGTTTACAAACATAATCCTTTTTTGGAATTCATAAATAATATCAAACTGCTACAGTTGTTTAGTATAGCCACCTTCATTAATTATCTTAGTTAGATCTGGATAACTTGCTTCAGCTTCACCTTGCACTTTAGTGTTACGGAGATGGCTTTCTTTCATTAACCCTCATGAACCGACCTCTGCTACCCTCAAACTTTTCTTCTGCAGCTTCCTCACCTCTTTCAGCCTTCCTAGAATTAAAGAGACATAGGGCCTTGCTCTGAATTAGGCTTCGGCTTAAGGGAATATTGTAGCTGGTTTGCTCTTCTATCCAGACTACACCATATCATCAAGAAGACTGTTTCATGTGTTTACTGGAGTAGTACCTCATTTCCTTCAAGAACTTTGCCTTTGCATTAACAACTTGGTTACCTGTTTGGCACAAGAAGAGCTTTCAGCCTCTCTTGGCTTTCTACACACCTTCCTCACTAAGCTTAATCATTTCTACCTTTTGATTTAAAGTTAGAGACATGGGACTCTTCCTTTTACTTGAACAATTAAAGAGGCCACTGCAGGGTTATTAATTGGCCTAATTTCACTATTGTTGTGTCTCAGAGAACAGGGAGGCCCTAGCTAGGAGAGGGAGAGAGATGGGGAACAGTAGGTCAGTGAAGGAGTCAGAACACACACAACATTTATCAATTAAGTTCGCCACCTTACATGGGTGCAGTTTGTGGCACCTCAAAACAATTACAACAGTATAACACCAAAAATTACAGATCACAAATCACCATAACAGATATAACGAAAAGGTCTGGAATATTGTGAGAATTACCAAAATGTGAGAGATATGAAGTGAGCACATGCTACTGGAAATATAGCACTGATAAGAACTGCTTGACACAGGGCTGCCACAAACCTTCAATTTGTAAAAAGCACAGTATCTGCAAAGCTCAATAAAGTAAAGCACAATAAAACAAGTATGTCTATATACCATTTACCTTTAGTGATAACTCAGTAGCATCAAGAACCTCAGTTATTATACAATGCAGTGATAGAAATGCCTCTGAGAGTGAGGACTTCAACTACAGTTTACTAGAATAATGAAGTTGATTATTCCTGGGGGCAAGGAACCAATCTTTAGGGGAAATTCTGATAGACTCTATTTTTTAAAGTACATATTCTGAGTATTAATTTGGAAGAGTCAAGGCAATCAAAATGAAGAACAGTCATAAAGTTTCAGTCAGGAAGGCCTGACTTTAAGCAACGATTTTAATTCATAGACATGCTACAATAAAATATTTCTTTTTACTCCTTGAGAGAAAAAAACAACCTTCACATTGGGAAAGAACTGAAGTAATGAAGTTAAAATACAAGGTTTATATAATAGCAATAAAGGCAATTTCACTTCATAGAACTATTCCAGGTGAATCATACAATTATACAATTAATTGGGAATACCCTTTTTAAAATAAATTGAACAACAAAAAAACAGATAAGGAATGTTTTAAATTCTGGTTATTTAAACCTTCTAATAACTTAAGCAAGTTAGCTAACTTCTCTAAGCCTCAATTCCATCATCCGTAAAGTGGAAATTATGATCATCTTAACTTCTAGTATTAACAACATATGTAAAGCACCTAAATATAGTGCCTAGCAACGGGACCATTCTGTAAGTGTAGGCTCTTATTATTAATCAGAAAACTTATAAATGCTTATTTAGCTCTAGTTACCAATGTGGCCAATTCTTATTGAAGCCTTTGGGTAATGGAATGCTATGGATAAAGAAATCCAGACAGCTGAAAATGGACATGTGAAATAGTCATTTCTATCTGTTCTCTGATGATCAGAACTACAAATAAAAAGCAAAACTGACATTTGATGTCTATCTCTTTTTTCCCATGACTATTAAGTGGTTAAGCAGCAAAGACATGCAAAAGCAGAGAACAGTCCTCTCTAACACAGTAAGATCAAGTACCCTACCTTCCATCTTTCTCCTAGGCATCATTCCCATCTATAGCTTTAAAACAAAATCCACAATGATGAAAACTGGAGCTTAAACGAAGACTCAATAGCTTGTCCTAAAATGTGTCCCTTCCTAGTATACATTAGGCAAGCAAAGACACAACAACTCCCCAACCCCTTGATAAATTCAAAATATCCAGAGCTAATTTGTGCAGTTTTATAGCTTGTGCCTTGCCCTTGAGGGTGCCTGGCCAAGGGAGCCAAGACAGCTAATTAAAGTTCATGCTCCATTAGCCAAGTCAGATGCCTACAGGGCCTCAACTATTCCGAGGGGCACCATCTGCTTGCCTCCTGAGGCTACATCACTCAGAGGGAGCACCAGCTTCTAATCAGCAAAGTCACCACATAGGCTACCAGTGACCCAAAAAAGTCCCAAGTTAATTCTTTGCCTTAAGATACTGGTTCATTCTAAAAAACCAAGGCAACAAAAGTGTTTTTTGCAACCCATCCCCAGAGTATAGCAATTCTTCATTCACCTCATAGCAAATTATAGACAATGCCCATGAGTCAGCCTATACAAACCAAATAGCAATTCTACTAGCTATATACTGATGTGTAAGGAATTCTGATAAAATACCTTTATGGTTAAATCTTACTTCACGGGGGAAAAATGCATTCATTCAATAGCCTAAATTCTAGAGACAACCAGTCTCACCCCATTCTCCTCACACACAAAAAAAGACCCTTAAAACAAGATAGATATGTAAATATAAAACAAAATTAGATATAATAAAGCCCACTTGCTAAAAATAATCTATCTCACACACTGAGATTATATGCAATCTTATTTGTAAACAATCCTAACAAAGTTTGTTAACAGGTTTCCCAGACCAATTGCAAGAAAGGAAGTCAAAAGGGAGGGTAGGAGCAGTAGGAACAAAAAGGAGCTTTATAAATCTGGTAGCAAGAGAAAAGAAAACCTCCAACTCTCTAGCCTGCCCTCCAACCACCCCCAAAGTAGAAACTAGATAGGAAAAGCAACCTAGGGAGAGTAAGCACACTAGCAAATAGTCCTATGCCATTACTGTTTTCTTTAGACAGCTTCCAATTTCCTTCAGGAAAAAATCCAGACCCCTCAGCATGCCTGAGCAAGCCCTTTCTGCCCCACCTCTCCAGCCTGCTTTCCCACTAACTCCCTGAAGACACCATGCTATTTTGTGATGCTTTACCTTCCTCCTCTTCACTTGAGGAAGTACTTCAAGGTATGGCTTTCAATATCACCTCCTCTAAGAAGGCAACTCTTACTTGGTCCCCCAAACAACACCTCTTAATCTAAGTCATGTGGTCTTTCTTGTACTAATACAGAATAAAATTATTTCTATCACAGTATTATCTATTACTAGGCTGTCTATTGGTTGTTTGATTCCCTCAACAGACAGTGCTACATTAAGAGCATGAACTAACTCTTAATATCTTTATTAATCACCTCTGCCCAACACACATAATCCATCTTCCCAGAATTGTGAAGTTGCTTAATGAATGTTTACTCAATCAATAAAACGTCAAAAATTTTAAAAAGATTTATTTTCTCTATTTGTCCATCCAGGCAACACCCTGCCTTGTTGTTTGCGCTGGCTAGCTGCCTTCTGTGTCTGTTCATCCTCTTTTTAGGAGGCACTGGGAACTGAACCTGGGACCTCCCATGTGGGAGGTAGGCACCCAATGGCTGAAGCCACCTCTGCTCCCTATTATTTATTTTTAAAGTCAAGGATATGCTCTTTTTTATTTTAAAAGTGTCCAAAAGGTAAGCTTCACTTAATTTCAGGATAAATGCTACATAAGTCATCAATGTACATATTAATCAATATGACAAAATTTCAAAATTTCTGCAAACCACAGCCTTATTCAATAGTGGTTTAATTCTGCAGTTGAAAAATAAAAAGAGCACTATTTAATAGTAAGATTTATCTATTAGTTCTATACCTGCTGGAGAGACTGATTATTTCAAGGATTTATCAATATAAGAAAAAGATCTTTACTACATTCTACCTCCTCCTTCACTAAGACAGGAAACAAAGAACATACCCCTCAAATGGGGAATGGAATACTACTCAGCAATAAAAAGTAAACTGATGATAACACAAATAATACATTACACTAAGTGAAAAGAAGCCAGACTCCAAAGCGTTTGTGTGATTCCATTTATATGATATTCTTGCAAAGGTGAAAGAAACTACAGACAAAAAAACAGGTTGGTGGATGGCAGGAGTTGGGCATGGAGAAACGAGTGACACTGGGGAATGTGGGGAGTGAAGGAACTGTTTTCTATCTTGAATAGTTATTACACAACTATAAACACCAAATCTGTTTCCTGTCCTATGACATCCGAGCTGAGTGTCCAGAGACAACTACGCCAGATTGTCTAATTAAGGGAGATCTTTTACCTTTAGCTTATTATTAGTTCAGCATGCTCTTTCTCAAAGGTGTAGAATATTATTGTTGCTCTTGAAGTAAAGATTAGAAATAACGTACAATTAATTTTCCATTTTTAAAATTCAGGACAATTTACACCAAGTAAAATTCATCTTTTTTAGTGTATGCTCTGCAGGTTTGGACAAACATATATAGTTGTGTAGTCATTATTAAAATAAAGAACAGTTCCTTCACTCCCCAAATTCCCCCAATGTATGGTTAACTCACCTACCTGTTTTGTGGTCACACCATTTCTAGCCCTACCAATTCCTCCTTAAACATGTATTTCAAATCTATTCCCTTTCCTCTCCTCTCAAGATCATATATCACCCCCTGGATTAAAATTCTTTAATGAATCCCCAGCACCTACAAGACAAAGTTCATATTCATTATCAGAGCATAAAAGGCCCTTTACCGTCTGAACCAATCTACCTTTCCAGATTCACTTCCCACCACACTTCTATTCAGGTACCGGTATTACTCACTCTTGCCTTTCAGAAAGCAGCTTGGCCATTTATATCAAAAGTCATAAAATAATCCATACCCTTTGACCCTTTAAGCCTATAATCCAACTACTAGGAATTTATTCTAGGGAAATAATCTGCATAATATTAAAACCAGGCAGCCCAAATAAATAAAAGCAGGAGAGATGCAAAGTAAATTATAGTACAGCCACAGGATGGTTTTTGATGCAGCCATTAAAATCATGTGTGTGGGAAGTTTTTAATGACATGGGGAAAATGTTTATGATTTACCTGGAGTGGAAAAAGAAGCTGATACAAAGATATATACAGTGTAACCTCAACCATGTAAAACAGAACACAGAGAAAAATACAATCTCCAATTTTGTCTCTAACAGTGATAAGTGATTTTACCATCTTTTCTCCAGTCTTCTCTATTTTCTCTGATAAACATATTTTTAAAATTAGAAGTATACATACAGAAAGCTTTTTTTTTTTTTTTG
>JAQZBX010087831.1:0-12808 GCA_029593785.1 Cabassous unicinctus | reverse complement strand
GGGGCCCAGGTGGGAATGTGGCCAGCAGAGGACAACATTTCCCACCCACTCCTGATGACCCAGGTTGGTGCTGGTGGGTCAAGGGACACCAGCGTGTGTGATCCCCCCTGGGGATACAGCGAATGCTCTAGAGAGAGTCATGGCCGCCCTCCTGTGTATCTGCTGTTCCCCACCTCAAGGAACGACTTCGGCACTGATGCCTGGGGGATGCCCAGATGACCGTGCCCTTGCTGCTGGCTTCCTGGAAAGCACCCTGGTCCAGGGGAAGTATCCCATCCCAGGCCACTGTGGCTGGAGATTCTCGGAAATGATATAAAAGTGTCCACCAGGTGGTGTCAGACTATTGAGGAGCACATTACCATGAAGGATCTGGATCACAGGGTGGCCAGGGTGCGCTGCATGGAGCCAGTAGAGATGGACATGGGTCTGAGTTTCACTGCCTGGGACTGGCAGGGTGTCCTGGAACGTTCTGGGCTGTCCTTTGTGATGCTGTCAAAGAGAGCCATCTGCTGGCAGACCAAGGAAGTGCACATGAGAAAATTAAAAGTAAATAAGAGAGACAACCGGCAAGATGGCGGCAGAGTAAAGAGCTCCTAGAATCAGTTCCTGCTATGGGGCAGTTGGTGATCACCCCGAGCTATCTAGAGCACTTGTCTGTGGGCTCCAGGAGACCAGAAATGCATCCTGCAACATCCTTGAAAGAATGGAAGGAGGAGACTACCCACCTGTGGAGAAGATTCGTAAGTAGAGCACTCCACGCCATGGAGGCCAGTGCCCATGCTCCACTGGAGGCACAAGCCACCTCTGGAGCTGTTCTGTGGCTGGAATTGAAAGTTCCACTTCCCGAAATGGGGGAGGAAGAGATGGTTGGGCACCAACTTCAGCTACTGATTAGTAAATTTGGTGGGCTAAAGTATAATTCTAAGAACAGCTAAAGTTTGAACTTGCCCAAGTCAGAAAGAGGCAGGTGGCCACCTTCTTAACTCTGTGCCCGACATGAGGGGAAGCGGGACTGACTGAAAATCACAATGCTGGTAGGAACTGGCTTTTTTCCATCTAGATCAGATTGCCACTCTAGCCTAAGCCCCAGGCCCACCTTGGGCAGGGGGGAAGCTGGGGGGAGGTGTGCTAGCCTCTCTGGAAAATTACAGGCCACACCGTGGAGGCCGGTGATCATCCTACTTTGGCAGTGCAAGCCACCCAAGGAGCTATTCTGTGGCGGGAATTGGAAGCTCCATTTCCCAAAAACAGGAGGAAGAGACGGTTGGGCACCAATGTCAGCTACTGATTAGTAAATTCAGCTGGCTAAAGTATAACCCGAAGAACAGCTAGAGTTTGAGCCCCTCCAAGTTGGAAGGAGGCTGGTAGCTGCCATTTTGACTCCACCCCCAGCATGAGGGGAAGCTGGGCTGACTGAAAATCACAGTGATGGAAGAGACTGGTTTCTTTCACCCAGATTGGCCTGCAGCCCTAGCCTAGGCTTCAGCCCCACCTCCAGCAGGGAGGAAGCTGACGGGCCCTGCATCAGCCTATCCAGGTAACTACAGGTACATTTATCTGGCACAGACTGAATAATCGGAAATCTACCAGGGCAACTGTGGTCATCTTGGACCTGCACTGCATAGATTGCTGCCCACACCAGCAGCTCCATCCCTGCCCCAGGCAGAGGAGAAAGGGGCATGAAGCTTCATCAGTCTCTCTGGGCAACTAGAGTCTAGGCCTGCAGGAGTTGGATTATTTACACAGCTGTGGCTCTGTCCCTACTCCTGACAAAGGAGAAAGTCGGGAGGAGCTTCATTGGTTCTTGGGGCAATTAGGGTAGCTTGAGCCTCCACAGCTTATAGCACCAACTACTTCCTTGGCTCCTACTCACAACCAGCAAGGGAGAAAGGGCAGGAAGCTCTAAACTAAAGAGAAAAACTGCACCTAGAATAAATACTCTAGTAAGGCAGATGCCAAGACACCAACAAAAATTACAATCCACACCAAGAAACAGGAAAATATGGCCCAGTTAAAGGAACAAGGTAAGCCACCAGATGACATAAAGGAGTTGAGACAACTAATCATAGATATTCAAGCAAATCTCCTTAATAAATTCAATGAGATGGCTAAGAAATTAAGGATATTAAGATGACATTGGATGAACACAAAGAAGAATTTGAAAGCATACATAGAAAAATAGCAGATCTTATGGGAATGAAAGGTGCAATAAATGAAATAAAAAATACACTGGAATCATGTAATAGCATATTTTAGGAGGCAGAAGAAAGGGTTGGTGAGCTTGAAGAAATGGCCTCTGAAAGTGAACATACAAAAGAACAGATGAAGAAAAGATATGACAAACTTGAACAAGGTCTCAGGGAATTAAAGGACAGCAAGAGATGTGCAAACATATGTGTCATGGGTGTCCCAGAAGAAGAAGAGAAGGGAAAAGGGGAAGAAAGAATATTTGAAAAAATAATGGTAGAAAATTTCCCAACCCTATTGAAGGACATAGATATCCATGTCCAAGAAGCATGACGTACTCCCACCTGATAAAATCCGAATAGACCAACTCCGAGACACATACGAATCAGAATGTCAAATGCCAAAGACAGAGAGAGAATTTTGAGAGCAGCAAGAGAAAAGCAATGCATAACGTATAAGAGATACCCAATAAGATTAAGTGCTGGTTTCTCAACAGAAACCATGGAGGCCAGAAGACAGTGGTATGATATATTTAAGTTACTGCAAGAGAAAAACTTCCAGCCAAGAATCTTAGATCTGGTGTATTAGTCAGCCAAAGGGGTGCTGATGCAAAATACCAATAATCAGTTGGTTTTTATAAAGGGTATTTATTTGGGGTAGAAGTTCACAGTTATCAGGCCTTAAAGCGTAAGTTTCTTCCCTCACCAAAATCCATTGCCATGTGTTAGAGCAAGACAGCTGCTGACGTTTGCCAGGGTTCAGGCTTCTTGGGTTCCTCTCTTCCCAGGGCTGTGCTTCACTCTGGACTTAGCTCCTTTGTTTCCTCCACAAGGTCAGCTGTAGACTATTAGGCACTCTAGGCTTTGCTTCTCTCCACAAGGTCAGCTGTGAACTCTCAGGCAAATGGCTCATCTCTATCCCGGGGCCTTCTCTCCTTCCTCACGACCAAGCTCTCTTACTTCCCGGGGCACCACCTCAAGACTCCAACATCAAAACTGCTTCAACACTGTCCTTTGTTGTGTCTTTTATCTTCGATTCCCCCACCCACCAAGGGGTGGGGCTCAGCACCCTACTGATGTGGCCCAGTTAATGCCCTAATCATAACTTAATCAAGCCCAGATTAGCAGACCAGTTTACAAACATGATCCAAAATCTATTTTTGGAATTCATAATTACATCAAACTGCCCAACGGCTACATCCGGCAAGATTGTCTTTCAAAAATGAGGGCAACTTTAGAATATTCACAGATAAACAGAAACTGAGAGAGTTTTTAACTAAGAGACTCACTTTGCAGGAAATACTAAAGGGTGTGCTACAACCTGAAAAGAAAAGACAGGAGAGAGAGGCCTGGAAGAGAGTCTAGAAATGAAGATTATATCAATAAAAGTAACTAAACATGTCAAAAGAGTGATGAAAATAAAATATGACAGATAAAATCAAAATATTCAGGAATAAACTTAACCAACGATGTAAAGCACTTGTATTCAGAAAATTACAACTCAATGTTAAAAGAAATAAAAAAAAGACCTAAATAATTGGAAGAGCATTCCATGCTCTTGGATTGAAAGACTAAATATCATTAAGATGTCAATTCTACTCAAATTGACATACAGATTCAATGCAATCCTGATAAAAATCCCACCAGCATTTTTTAAATAAAGGGAAAACATGATTATCAAATTTATTTGGAAGGGTAAGGGGTCCTGAATAGCCAGAAACATCTTAATAAGGAAAAGCGAAGTTGGAAGACTCTCATTTCTGGACTTTAAGTCATATTACCTAGCTACAGTGGTAAAAGAATCATGGTACTGGCATAAAGACAGACACATAGACCAATGGAACTGAATTGATGGTTCAGAAACAGATCCTCACATCTATGGACAAGTCATTTTTGACTAGCTTGTCAAACTCACCCAGCTCAGGCAAAACAGGCCATTCAACAAATAGTGCTGAGAAAACTGGATATCCATAGCAAAAGAAGGAAAGAGGACCCCTATCTCATACCTTATATAAAAATTAACTCAAAATGAATAAAAAACCTCAATATAAAAGCAAGAACCATAAAGCTTCTAGAAGAAAATGTAGGAAAATATCTTCAAGAACTGGTAGTAGGAGGTGGATTCTTAAAGGAGATAAGAGAAGGACTGAGATGGACTATTGATATTTAATGTATGTAGAAGTTTTAATTAGCTTTACTGTAAAAGTGTGGAAATGTACAGAGTTGATGGTAGCACATTATAGTGAGTAACAGCTGGTTTATAAATGGGGATGTGGCTGAAAATGGTAGTCTAGGGATGTAAATGCCAAGTGACAGAAAGCTAGAGAGTAATCTAGGGATTGAATAGCACAGTAAACCCAGAGGTGGATGAGAATAGTGGTTGATGGTACAGATGCAAGAGTGTCCTTTGTGAATAGAGCAGATGTGTATCACTATTGCAGGGTGGTGGGAATGTGGAGAAGCATGAGAAAAATACACCTGGAGTTACCTATGGAGTGTGGTTAACAGTAATAATGTAATATTCTTGCAAATAGTACAAAGATGTACTGTGTTGATGATGGGGGAGTATGGAGAGTGTGTGCCAGGTGTACGCTGTGGATATGGTAATAATCAGATGATATTGTCTCATAGTTTGTAGCAAATATTCCACCACAGTGTGGCGTGTTGATAGAGGGATGTTGTTTGGGAATTTTGCACATGTGCATGATTGTTTTGTAAGTTTAAAACTTCTGTCATAAAAATATATTTAAAAAATAATAATAAGGTGGGTTGGGGGAAAATATACCAAATGTAAGAGAAAGACTATAATCAGTAGTAAGATTTTGACAATATTTTTTCAAAATTTGTAACAAATGTCTTACGACAATGCAACTTGTTGGTGGAGGGTTGATGTATGGGACCCCTGTATGATGTTACGAATGTTTGCTTTGAAAGTTCACAACTCTTACTATACAGTTATTGTTTGTGTATGTTCATGTATAAATGATATAAATAATAATAATAATAATAGGGTGGGTTAAGGGAAAATACTTTAGTTAGTAGTAATATTTTGAGGATGCTCTTTAGTCATTAGTTAAAAATGTTTCACAACAATTCAAGGTTGTGGTAGGGTGGTATGGTGAGGTTTGAGAGCCCTGTATGATGTTATATATGTTTGTTTTGTAAGTTCACAACTACTACTATACACATATTGTTTTCTTTTTTTTTTTATATTGCTATTTGCATTTATTTTTCTTTTTGTAAATTATGATATAAGATAAATGTTTTTAGTTTAAATGGGTTCAAATCAGAGAAGGAAAATGCAGATTATGTAGCAAACACTTTTTCTATGACATCTGCAATTTTTAAAATTGTTAAGGATTTTTTAATTAAAAAATAGGGAAATTTTAACTACAAACACATGACTTGTTCCAAAAGGCTACACTGTAACAAAATATATACCTATAATGTTCCAGGTTGGTTTGCTTGTTTCAAAGTGCTGTGTTTTTTCTGCCTTGAGAATCACCTGTTGCTTTAAAAAGTCAATACAACTCCAGCGCTGTTGTCAGGTAACACGGCAAATGTGTAAATGTGGGCAACATGTCTGAAATGGGTTTCAAAAGAAGATTCCAAGGCTCACCAGTTCCAAGTCCAGCAAAGTTGATAAGAGGCACAGCTGCAGAGCAGGGAGCTAAGAATGGATTCCCATCTGCTCTCCTACTGGCTCTGGACCCTGCTGTATCTTTGAAATGTGGTGGTACTTTTGTGGCTAGTTTTGTCCTTCCTGGTGAATCTCGAAGTTTCATATGAACAGAAAGCTTTGGTGGTGGGACAGATGGATGAGATTCTGTTTCTAGAAATTTAACAAAATGTTCTGGAAAAGACCTTTTAAAGCACAGGCTGTTGATTCAGTTCCAGAGGTATGGTGGGAACACTTTTTGATCCTCCTCCAAGCCACCCACTCATCCACCTAGTAACTCCTCCCTGACCTTCATATACACATATTGTTTATGTATGTTCATGTATGAGTGATATACGTCAATAAATTAAAAAAAAAAAGTAAATAAGAGCTTTTTCTGGCCTTTATAGCCTCCCTTACCAAGGTCCTAGGAAGTAGGCCTGCAACTCATTACTGGTTTGAGAGACCAGTTTTGAGTAACTAACAGGGACAATTTCTAATGAACCGATTGAACCAAGACTCAAAGAGCAGCAGTAAAACACAGCTTCCCACCACTAAATCCCTACAAAAGAGAGAGAAATTGAGGATCTGAGTAAACTAGCATCCTAATCAGATGCCTAGACAACAACAAAAAATTATAAATCATACTAAGAAAATGGAAGGCATGGCCCAAGAAAAGGAATATATCAAAGCCCCAGAAGAGATGGAGGATTTGAAACAACTAATTAATGAAATGCATGAGTTGAAAGACAATATAGCTAAACAGATAAACAATATCAAGGAGCCATTGAATGAGAACAAAGAAGAATTTGAAAACCTGAATAAAAAAGTAACAGAACCCGTGGGAATGAAAGAGACAATAGGCACGACCAAAAACACATTAGAGGCAAAGAGCAGCAGACTCAAAATGAGAGAAGAAAGAGTAAGTGATACCAAAGACAGGACAGCTGGAATTGAAGAGAGAAAAGAAAAGAGAGAGAAAAGGATGGAAAACATTGAGCAGGGGCTCAGGGAGTTGAATGACAACATAAAATGCAACAACATACATGTCATGGGAGTCCCAGAAAGAGAGGGGAAAGGGGGCAGAAAGAGTATTTGAGGAAATAACATCTGAAAATTTACGAACTGTCATGAAAGAAATGAACTTACATGTCCACTAAGTGCACTGTACCTCAATCAAAATAAATCCAAATAGATCTACTCCAAGATACACACTACTGAAAATGTCAAATGTCAAAGATAAAGAGAAAATTCTGAAAGCAGCAATGGGGAAACAAATCATCACATAGAAGGGATGCCCAGTAAGACTTAGTGTGGATTTCTCATCAGAAACCATGGAGGCAAGAAGACCGTGGTAGGACACAATCAGGATACCGAAAGAGAAAAACTGCCAGCTGAGAATTCTTTATCCAGCAAAATTTTTCTTCAATTTAAAATATTCACAAACAAACAGAATCTAAGAGAGTTCATAAAAAAGAATCCACCTTTGCAGGAAATATTAAAGGAAGCTTTAGAGCCTGTTAGAAAAAGACAGGAGAGAGAGGCTTGGAGGGGATTATAGATGAAAGAATAGCAGAAAGGATAACCAAAAGAGTAAAAAGACAGATGAAAATATATGACATATGAAATGAAAGATTAAAATGGTGGAAATAAACAATGCATTTACAGTAATATGACTGAATGTGAATGGATTAAACTCCCCTATCAAAAGATATAGGCGGACAGAAGGGATAAAAAAAATGAGCCTTCCATAGGCTGCTTACAAGAGTCTCAACTTAGACCCAGGGATACAAACCAGATGAAAGTGAAAGGTTGGAAAAAGATACTCCATCCAAATAGTAACCAAAAAAAAGCAAGTGTAGCTATTCTAAAATTGGACAAAACAGACTTTAAATGAAAAACGTTCTAAGAGACCAGAAGGCCATTATATATTAATAAAAGGGACAATCCACCAGGAAGATATACCAGTCATAAATGTCTATGCACCTAACCAAGGTGCCCCAAAATACATAAGGCAAACTCTGGCAAAACTGAAGGGGAAATAGACATCTCTACAATAATCATAGGAGACTTCAACACACCAGCCACATCATTTTATAGTACAATTAGATAGAAGATCAACAAGGAAACAGAGAACTTGAACAATATGATAAATGAGTTAGACCTAACAGACATACAGAACATTGCATACAATGTCAGCAGGTTATACATTCCTCTCAAGCGCCCATGGCCCTTTCTCCAGGATAGGCCACATGTTAGGGCGCATGCAGCTCTCAATAAATATAAAAAGACTGAAATTATACAAAACACTTTTTCAGATGATAATGGAATAAAACTGGAAATCAATAATAGACAGGAAAGAGATAAATTCACAAATGCGTGGAGGCTAAACAACATGCTCCTAAATAATCAGTGGGTCAAAGAAAAAATTGCAAGTGAAAGCAGTACATATATTGAGACAAATGAAGACGAGAACACAACTTATCCAAACTTATGTGATACACTGAAGGCAGTCTTGATAGGGAAATTTATAGCCCTAAATGCCTACATTAAAAAAGAAGAGAGCAAAACTCAAAAATTTAACTGAAATGGAGAAACTAGAATAAGACCAACAAACCAATCCCAAAGCAAGCAGAAGGAAAGAAATAATAAAGATTAGAGCAGGAATAAATGAAATTGAGAACAAGAACAACAAAAAAAAAACAGAGAAAATCAACTTAACCAAAAGCTGGTTCTTTGAGAAAATCATAAAAATTAACAAATCCCTTGCTAGATAAACAACAACAACAACAAGAAAGCAAGAAGATGCAAATAAATACAATCAGAAGTTATAACTGAACTCACAGAAATAAAAAGGTTCATAAGAGGATATTATGAGAAACTGTATGCCAATAAACTAAACAATCTAGATGAAATGGGCAGATTCCTAGAAATGCGCAACCTACACTGACAATACAAGAAATACAGGAACTTAACAAACCAATCACATTTAAAGAAATTGAATCCATCATCAAAAATCTCCCAAAAAAGAAAAATCCAGGAGTAGATGGATTCATGTGAATTCTACCAAGCATTTTGAAAAGAATTAACATGAATCCTGTTTAAACTCTTCCAAAAAATTGAAGAAGAGGTAAAATTACCCAACACATTTTATGAAGCCAACATCATCTTAATACCAAAGCCAGATAAAGACACTACAAGAAAAGAAAGTCACAGGCAAATCTCTCTAAAGAACATAGATGCAAAAATTCTCAACAAAATACTTGCAAATCAAATCCAACAGCATGTCAAAAGACTTATACATCACAGCCAAGTGGGATTTGCTCCTAGTATGCAAGTCAGGTTCAACAAAAGAAAATCAATCAACCTAATACACCACAATAACAAATTGAAGGAGAAAACCACATGATCATCTCAATCAATGCAAAAAAGGCATTTGACAAAATCCACCATTCTTTGTTGATAAAAAACATTTCAAAAGATAAGAACAGAAGCAAAATTCCTCAATATGATAAAAGACACATATGAAAAACCCACAGCCAACATCGTACTCAATGGGGAAAGGTTGAAAGCTTTCCCTCTAAAATTGGGAACAAGACAAGGATGCTCACTGACACCATTGTTATTCAACATTGTATTAGAAGTTCTAGGTAGGGTAATTAGACATGAAAAAAAATTAAAGTCATCCAAAAAGAAAATAAGGAAGTAAAACTCTCACTATTTGCAGATGACATGATCCTTTATTTAGAAAATTCTGAAATGTCCACAGCAAGCTACTTCAGCTAATAAATGAGTTCCGCAAAGTGGCAGGATAGAAGATAAACATGAAACAGTAATGTTTTTGTACACTAGTATTGAACAGTCTGAGGAGGAAATCAGGGAAAAAATTCCATTTACAATAGCAACAAAAAGACTCAAATACCTAGGTATCAATTTTTCCATATAAGCACAGGACATATGCAGAAAACTACAAAAATAATTCTAAAAGGAATCAATGAAGACCTAAACAAATGGAAAGACATTCTGTGTTCATGGATTGGAAGATAAATATGAAGATGTCAATCATACCCAAACCGATTTATAGATTCAATGCAACACCAATCAAAATTCCAACAGCCTACATTACAGAAATAGAAAAAGTCCCTTCGAAATTCATTTGGAAGGGAAAGTGCACCCGGATAGCGAAAAGCATTCTGAAAAAGAAGAGCAACATGGGAGGAATTTTACTGCCAGGCCTGAAACATATTACAAAGGTACAGTGGTCAAAACACCCTGATACTGGTATAAAGAGAGACACATCAAACACTGACAGAATTGAAAGTCCAGAAATAAACCCTCACCTCTATGGTCAGCAATTTCTTGACAAACCTACCATGTCCTTGTTAACAGGATAAAACAGTCTTTTCAACAAATGGTGCTGAAAGAACTGGATACCTATAACCAAACGAATGAAAGAGGGACCCTATCTCACTCACTATACAAGAATCAAGTCAAAATGGGTCAAAGACCTAAAAAGAAAAGGCAGGGCCATAAAACTACTAGAAGAAAATGCGGGGAAACATCTTAAAAGACCTTGTGGTAGGATGTGGTTTCTTGGGCTTTACACCCAAAACACAAGCAACAGAAGAAAAAATAGATAAATGGGACCTACTCAAAATTAAACACATTTGCACCTCACAGGACTTTATCAAAAGGGTGAAAAGGCAGTCGACTCAGTGGAAGAAAATATTTGGAAATCATATGTCTGCTACAGGTTTAATAGCCATGATATATAAAGAGATGTTACAGCTCAACAATAAAAGGACAAATGACCTGATTAAAAAATGGGCAAAAGATTTGAATAGACATTTGCCCAAAGAAGAAATAAAAATGGCAACAACAACAACAACAAAAAACCATGAAAAAATGCTCAACATCATTAATGATTAGGGAACTGCAAATCAAAACTATAATGAGATACCATTTCATGCCTATTAAATTGGCCACTATTAAAAAGACATAGAATTACATGTTGGAGAGCATGTGAAGAGATAGGAACACTTATTCACTGCTGATAGGAATGCAGAGTGGTACAGCCCCTGTGGAGGACTGTTTGGCAGTTCCTGAAGAAGTTGAATATAGATTTGCCACATGACCTTGCAATACAACTAGTGAGTATATGCCCAGAAGACCTGAGAACAGTGACACAGACAGACATCTAGACACTGATGTTCATAGCAGTGTTATTCATGGTTGCCCCTCATCTTTCAGTGCTTGTGCCAGGTACCCTCACTTCTTAGGTATCCATTCCTCAGAGTTTGCCTGTCATCTACTTCCAGAAGCTCCCTTTTCTCCAAAAACTTCACTCCCTAACTTCCCAACTTATGCTTCTCCATCATACTTAACATTTCCTGACATGCTATGTATTCTCTTTAATTTCCTATAGAATCTTCCTTTCCTAAATTATCAGCTGCACAGTGACAAGGATTTTCGTATCATCATTGATCTGTCCCCACAACCAACCCCAGTTTTCTCTATTTTGGGGAGAAGTCATGGTGCTTTATTGGTTCATTTATGTCATGTGGATGCCTCAAAATGCTGTGTCACTTACTGCTTTCCGTGGTAGTCACTGGAGACCTCCAATTTTTGTTTACTGTCTACAACAGGATCATTATATATGCTGAAAATTATCTTAGGGATGCCACCTGTTTCCCTGGGAGAGGAGCTTCTTGCTGCTCCCTCAGGTCTCCTTTGTGGTATGTCATTTAAATGGAAAGGAGAAGTGAGAGAGTGGAGAGGGATGGGCAGTGGAGATCTACTGATATTGTCAAAGCGGGACTTTTCCTGTTAGAAAACTCATATTGCAGCACACTTGCATGGGAATAAAAACGTTGCCATGTGAATATATAATATTTAAATTTTTATCCTTTATTATTTTCTAATAAACCATTGAATTATATGAAGTTCTTTGTATCTATATTGCTTACCTTCCTCACAAGATTGCTAATTTCTCCTTTTATTTTTATTTTTCACCTACTACATATTGATGTATAATTTACATTTACTAATAACTTAGATTTCTTGGGAATATACTCTTGCAAGTTTATATTGCTTTTGTCTTAAAAGACTCATGACAGAACTGCATATATATTGAACTTATAAAAACATATGTAATAGATATTATGTAGATAAGAACAAAAAAAGAAAGCTTATGCTGATAAGATTAACATAAAATTATAATATAAGCATATGAACAGATTAATAAATAAATGAACAGATATAAACATGTACATAAGTCTCTTAAGTAGTCTCTTAAGTATATGAACAAACTCATCAGTAGTAATAGTTTCTTTCTTGCAGAGTTTCTGCAAAGATAAAGTCCCATATTTAAATCACTCTGAGTGATTGAAGGAGGAACTGACCATGGAGGAAATCACTTTTGCATCCAGGAGGTGAAGGTAGAGGAACTCCAGCCCATGTAGGGGGTGCCTTTGACCCACTGGATTCAAAAACTCTCAGATGGAATTGGACAGGGTCATTCCAGCCTGTTGGCTCTGCAGGCCTGAGTGGAGAAGAAGTTCAGTGTTGCGTGAAGGTCGAACAAGGCCCATTCCCGGAGGGGGGACTATCAGAGAGTGGAAGGGTCTCCACACACTGAATTTGGAAAAGTGCCTGGTGCTGTGCTGGTTTGCATGACCTATTGTTGGGACTCCAGTTCTTTCAGCATTGTCTTCATCTCGTATTCTTGTTTGGAACATCTGGATCTCTCTTCCTTTAGTTCTAGGGCCACCGAAGTTAATTCCTCCATCAACACTGCTGTCATTCCTTTAACCTTTGTGTAAGTGTGAAGAAGGCTGGGCATTTCTAGAGACGCTTTCACTAGCTTAGCATACCCTAAGGATGACTTAGTCTCTACATACCTCTTGTGAGCAGCACTCATCTCTTCAGGAAGTTGATATTTCTTGTCAATCAGGGTAGCTAGTGT
>JAQZBX010087830.1:0-12813 GCA_029593785.1 Cabassous unicinctus | reverse complement strand
GCAGCCAGTTTTCAAGAAGAAAGCATTGCCTTGACGATGCCTTGATTTGACATTTTTGTGGCCTCAAAACTGTAAGCTAGTAAATTCCCATTTTTTCTGGTCAAACCATTCTATGATATTTATTTTAAGCAGACTAGGAAACTAAAACAAATGGTAAGAATTAATACACTCCAGCACAGGACATGGTCCTGTTGAAGCAGAAGCTGCTAAAAGGAGTTGAAGTAGACAGGATGGATTGGTGACCCCACAGAACCTCAAATGGCAAAGGGTACGAGGAAGGCAGCCATCAAACAGAAAATCCCCATTAACTCAAAAAGGGCAAAGTCTAGAACAGCATCGGAGAAAAGCTGTTGCTTGAAAGAGAGATGGGTTCCTGGCATAGTCAGTGATTAAGATGTTCCAATACTGGCCCCTGAACTAGCCACACCAATGGTGGCAGCCTCAGCACAATAAACTTGGTCTCCATATCAATGCCCCAGTGGACAATACTGGTCTAGACCTCTGCTCTGGCCACCTGGAGCTGGGAGATGCTGAAGGCAGGTGTTTAGATGGTATGTCTAGCCTACTCAGGAATGAGGCAGACACAGGCCCATGTATATCCCTAGTATCTCAGCAGATCAGAACCAGAGGAATGAGTTATGCCCCTGTGATCTGCATTTTTTTAGTCTCCCAGCTTTAGCTCTTGGTCTCAAGGCTCAGCTCCCCCATCGTTTGGTTTTGTTGTAAAACAAACTTCTTTTAAGGATACAGAGCAACGTTGATAGTGGAAATGCAAAATGGCTCAACACCTTTGGAGAATGGTTTGGCAGTTTCTCATAATAAAAAACATATACCGAACAGTTCCACCCCTAGCTTTTTACCCAAGAGCAATGAAAACATACATCCACACAAAGACATTCACAAGAATGTTCATAGTAGCCTTATTCATAATACCCCAAAATAAAAAGCAATCTAAACGTCCACCAACAGGAGAATTGTGGTATAGCCATATAATGGAGTACTACTTGGCAGTAAAAAGAAATGGTACTACTGATAAATGCAAAAACATGGATGAATCTCAAAAATATGTTGAGTGAAAAAAGCCAGATGCACACACATAAAATCATACAGTATGATTTTAGAGTGATGAAAATGTTCTAGATCTTGTTTTGGGTAGTGGTTTTATAAAATTCTCAAAACTCTTCCAATTGAATATCTAAGACTGATACATTTATTGAATGTAAATTATACCTCAATAAAAAGAATCTTTTAGAAACTAGTCAAAAGGTACTACATATGGTTTGACTCCATCTATAGAAAATAAAAATACAAATAAGTTAGAAAGACAGAAACAGAATAGCAGCTATGTACAGTAGGGGAAGGATAGAGAGATTGAGAGTGATTATTAAGAGGTAGAGTTTTTTTATTTTTTATTTTTGTTTATTATTACTATTATTGGAGTAATGAAAATGCTCTAATATCGATTGAAGTGATGAATGCACAACTCTATGATTATACAAATACCATTTATTGTACACTTTGGATGGATTGTATGCTTTATGAATATGTATCAATAAAACTGATTTTAAAAAAAGAATCTTTTATGAAATGTTGTTAATACCCTTGTATATTCTTCCACTTCCTGTGCCTGAAAATGTGTTTCATCTCCCATTTCATATTTTAAAATGGCTCATGAAGCAAAGCTCAAAAGCATTCAATGGCAAATACCAAAAGTAATGACAAATTGGAGCTAAATGATGGGAGAAATTGGCTAAGTGCTGGGACCCAGCCAAGCAGCACTAAGGTCAAACTCTATTAGATAAGTTTTCACCAACAAAGGAAACCACTTCCATATGACCTAAAAGAAGGTAAGTGCTAATTCCAGCCATGCTGGCTCCTGGGCTTTCTGTTTCTTTAATAGTAGCCATTCTAGTGAGTGTGGAATGGAATCTCTTTGTGGTTCTGATATGCATTTCCCTAATGGATCCACATTAATCAGTGTAGTTATACCACCAGTCATGGTTGCTGACCACAAAGTCATCCACTGCAGTGGCTTATAATCCCATGTATATTCAGGCACACCGACCCAAGGCCACATAGACCCATTGTGAACCCCTAGGGTCAGCATGGACACACATTCAAAGTGGTCCCCCACAAACCAGAGTGGCCTACAGGGGAACTTTTGGCAAGATGTGCACACTCCTAGCCTGGTCCTAAATAACTGGTGCACATAAATGAAAAAATTGGATGTCTTTAAACATGGACCCCACCTGGCCCCATCTGGCTTTGTGGTTCAGGATCCTCTAATGTGGTAGCTATTAGAGGCAGAAAAGCCACATAGAAAGGGGAAACTGAGCTGCTGTATAGGGCTGAAAGCTGGTGTGAATGGGAGGAGGAGTTCAGTAAATCATAGCCAGTGGGGATGAAAATTTGTATAAAAACAAGGAAAATAGCCAGGACTCCAAGAGGAAGAAAAGAGTAAAGGAAATCCTTTCCTGGAAGAGAAACAGTGGCACATACTAGTTACTGTGCACTCTCATGGAGAGATGCAGGTACAGAAAGACCTGAGAAAAAGTGAACTGCTGACCATGGATTGGATCAAGTGTTGAAGAAGAGCCTTAACACATAGCCAATCTTCAGTAAAACCTTAAGCAAGAGGGAGAAAGTGACTTGCAGAGTTAGCACCTCAAAATAATCAAATGCCTAGACATGAACAAAAGATAACAAGTCATACAAAGAATCAGGAAGAGATGACCCATACAAAGGAACAAATTAAAACAACAGAGCAAGCACAGACACTGGAACAACTCATCAAAGATACTCAGTCAAGTCTCCTAAATTAGTTCAATGTGCTATAGGGAAAAAGATGCAAAACTAAAAGGTATTAAAAAGACCATGTATGAACAAAAAGAAGTTTAACAAGGGACATAATGGAACATATGGGGCTGAAAAACACAATAATAGAGATGAAAAATACACTAGAGATATTTAACAACAAGTTTGAACAGGCAGAAGAACCAGAGTACTACAAGAAAAGACAATTGAATCATACAGTCTGAAGAGCAATAGAAAAAAGAATGAGAAAAAATTTAGCAGCTCCTAAGGGACCTGTGGGACAACATGAAATATACCAACATAATAAACACATGGAAGTCCAGAGGGAGAAAAGAAGGTAAAGAGGGCAGAAAGAATATTTGAGGAAATAATGGCTGGAAATTTCCCAAATCTGATGAAAAGACATGAATATACAGATCCAAGAATCAAGATGAACTCCAAACAGGATAAACCCTAATAAACCTACTCCAAGACACATACCATGCAAAATGTTGAATGCCAAAGATAAAGACAGAATTCTGAAAGCAGCAAGAGAAAAGAGGTTCATCACATACAAGTGATCCTCAATAAGCTAAGTGCAGATTTCTTATCAAAATCCATGGAGGCAAGAAGGCAGTGTTAATGACATATTTAAGGTACTGAAAGAGAAAACCTGTCAGCCAAGAATTCTATATTGAGCAAAATGATCCTTCAAAAATGGGGGAGAGTTTAAGACTCATGGATAAAGAAAAAAAATGAGAATTTGTCTCCAAGAGACCTGTCCTATAAGAAATGCTAAAGGGAATTCTTCAGGTTGAAAGGACAGGGGATAGTAACTTGGGGCAGTATGAAGAAATGAAGATCTCCAGTAAAAGTAACTACATGGGTAAATGCAAAACCCCGTAGTAGGTTTCCTCAGTATGTAACTCTACTCTTTACTTCCAATATGATTTAGAATACAATTGAATAAGAAATAATTATTGTGGCGGATTGAATTGCATAACTTTGGACATGTTCTTGAACTTGGTCTGCATCCTGATTAATGTGGACCCATTGTAAATAAGATCTCTTCAAGATGTTACTTCAGTTAAGGTGTGGCTCCGCTGAATCAGGTTGAGTTTTAATCTGTATTCCAAAGTCTTTTATAGGCAGAGTGAAAGTCAGATGAAGAGAGAAGCCAGGAGAGGCCACCATGTGCGTTGCCATGTGATGCAAAGCCAAGGACAAAGAATCCCCAATAGCTAGCCCCAGAATGCCACAGTCTTTGGGAAGAAAGCATTGCCCTGCTGACATCTCAATTTTGTACTTCTCCTAGCCTCAAATCCATGAGCCAATAAATTCTCATTGTTTCAAGCAAGCCATTGAATGGTATTTATTTTAGAAGCTGGGAAACTAAAACAGTTTTTGGTACTGGAAAGTGGTATACTGCTTTGAAAACAACATTAAAAAGTGGAAATGTCTTTGGAATTGGGTAATGAATAGAGCCTGGAAGAACGGTGAGGTTCTTGATTGAAAAGGCATACATTCTTTTGAAGAGACTGTTGATAAAAATATGGATATTAAAGGCACTTCTGATGAGGTCTTAGGAGGAAATGATGAATGTGCTATTGGAAACTGGAAGAAAGGCAATCCTTGTATTATAAAGTGGCAGAGAACTTGCCAATATTGTATTCTGGTGTTGGATTGAAAGTAGAACTTGTAAGCAATTGTGGACCCGAGAAAATTATGTTCTTAAATTAATCCATTCCTGTGGGTGTGAACCTATTGTAGGTGGCATACTTTGATTAGATTACTTCAGTAAGGCATAGCCTAGGGTGGGCCTTAATTCTCTTACTGGAGTCCTTTATAAATAGTATGAATATACAGAGAAAAGAGGGCTACATAGACATACAGGATCTCAGAGAGAAACAACCCCCAGAAGCTGAGAGAGAATGTCCTGGAAGCCAGAAGCTGAAATCAATAGAACACAGGAGATAGAAGGCCACAGAGACACACAGAACCTCAGAGAAAAACCCCCAGACTGAGAGAGAGGGTCCCAGAGGCCAAAGGCTGGAATTGGCAGAGCGCAGAGGCACAGAAAGAGGTCCCTTGAAGTGGAGAGAAGAAGCTGTGGAAACCAGGAAGCAGAAAGCAACAAGACCCAGAGAAGCCTGATGCCTTAATTTGGACATTTTCATAGCCTCAGAACTGTAAGCTGGCAACCTAGTAAACCCCCATTGTAAAAAGCCAACTCATTTCTGATATATTGGTATTGGGAGCCTTTAACAAACTAAAACAGTCATGAACTTGCATATTTGGCAGAGGAGATTTCCAAGCACAGAAGGTGCAGCCTAGCTTCTCCTTGCAGCCTAGCTCCTCCATGCAGCCTAGTTTCTCCATTATTTTACAGTAAAATAAGAAGGAAAGGAATAAGCTGATAACTGAACTCTTAAGCACAAAGAAACCAGAAATTGGTATTTTGTAAAATTCTGAGCCTATCCAGATAGTGTGCTCTGAGACTAGGACTGGAAGCAGCTCTATCAGGTACTTCTCTGAGTTTTGAGGAGGTAAGTCCTCAAAGGATAGGGCTCCATGTGAGGGTTTAACTGAACAACCCTTTGATGATCCAGTCAGCCGTTTCAGTGTAAGCAGAATCAGAAAAGCAGTTGCCAAGGAAGGATCTGTGGAAAACTCATCTATCCGATGGTTTGGACCCCTGTGAAATACATGCAAAGCTGACAAAGTTTTTGCGAAATGTGTATTAGCAGAAGCACCGCCAGCCTGGGCTGAAAGTGACAGAGAAGGGATGAATTAAAGGAAGAATGACTTCAAGAGCAGAACCATGGAAACTGAGGTCTGCATCAAAGAGAACTCCTTAGTCCAAGAGAATGGTATATATCTTACAAGAAAAAACAAAAAACAAAAACAAAACATTGAGCCATGCAACATAAAGAGTGAACCCGAATGGAAACTATGGCTATAATTAATAATATTATTTCATCAATTTAACAAAGTTACCACACTAATGCAAAATATTAATGATGGGGAAAAATATTTGTGGGGGGATATATGGGAATTCTGTACTTTTTGCGTGATTTTTCTGTAAACCTACAAGTGTTCCAATAAAAAATTAATGAATGAAATACATAGTCTGTTTCTCAATATGAAATATGCATAATTAAATTTTAATTATGCAGAACCATCAACTACTATGGTCATTGAACTCTTGTAATTAAAATGAACCTAGCACCCAATGTTTTCTTCTCTGTCTAGATCTGCCTAGGCTTCCTTTCAACATTTAATAATAGATAATGTTGAAGTGAAAAGTACACACTGGGCATGGGATTGCTGTGAGTATTAAATGTGAAAATAACTGTCAAATTCCATGCATTTTACATAATTTATCACCATTGTCTGTACCGTAAACTGTATATTTCATGAAAGCAGGCATTTTCTTCTCTAGCTTTTAGAATGAAGCTTAACACACAATAGGTCTTCAACAGGCTGAATGAATAACATGGACATTGTTACCCCAATTTTACAGATGAAATAAATTCAAATTAACTTGCCCAATTTCTCAAAGCTAGTTAGTAGGAGAGTTAGGAAAAATGAGTACTTTCTAACTCCACAGTGCCTAAGGCCCTTTGCAAAGCATTTAGCATATTGCTGAGTACATAGTAGGCTAGGAAAATGTATTATTAGTTCACCACTGCTGTATTAAAAACTTCTCCGTTAGCTTTCAGGTATAAGGAAGGAAGCTGTGACTTCTCCCCCAGAGCTCTGCATATTCTTTCCTGTTCTTCCTTCCCTTTCCTCTCTTGGCTCCTAATTCCCTCCTGCTCCAGAACTGTGCGGTCCCACAAGGCCCATGTCTGGTCTCCTCTGCACCTCTGCATGTTTGCCCACATGTCTACAATCACTTCAACTCAAACTGCACCCGCCAGTGACATGACTTTTAGACACTGCCAAGTCTTCACTTCTGAATTGTTTTAAGTACTGCAGCTGCTGCACAACACAGGCAAACAAAGACACAAAGTTACATAGTCCCCTGTCAAAAAGTATGGGGGAAACACGAAATCAGGGAAATTATGTAAGCAATGGTGAAGAGTTTATTCAGTGTTCTAACTTTTCCCAGTATACTGTCTGCCTTGGCGCATTCTGTAGTTTGCTGTCACAGTGCTCAGCAAGCGGACAGCATGCATTCAACTTTTAACTTCTTTTATCTGGGACCCTCTTGGCCAACCTCGTTAGAGATAAAGAAATCATCACTGTTTTTCTTAATCAAGATAGCTTCAGTCCTTTGCTAGGTGGCTTTAAAACACATAAACTTCTGAGAGACTTACCCGGCTTCAGTATAGAGTGGTGTTTCATGAAGCTGCCTGGAGTGTGAAGCCAGAGGGTTCATGAGACATCAAGTGCCCATGATCCCACCCTCCCCCTTTGGAAAATAGCCTTCTGGGATGGTTAACTTCATGTATCAACTTGGCCAGGTGATGGTATCTAGTTGTTTGGTTAAGCAAACACTGGCCTGATTGTTATTGTGAGGGCATTTCATGGACTTAAATCATCAGTAAACTGATTGCCTCTATAGCTGATTACATCTAGAATCAACTGAGGAGATTGCCTTCAACAATAAGAGATGTCTCATCCAATTACTTGAAGGCTTTAAAAGGAGAAGTGTTGGTTTCCACAGTCAGAAGAGACAGTTTCCATCTCCTGGGGAATCCATCAAAAACTTTTATCAGAGTTCCCAGCTTGTAGCCTGCCCTACGGAATTTGGACTCGTACATCCCCACAATCATGTGAGACGATTTTTATAAAAATCTCATAAAATTTATAGATATCTCCTGTTGGTTCTGTTTCCCTAGAGAATTCTGACTAATGCTCCTTCTAAAATAAAAATCTTTGCAACTATTGTACCAAGGTGCAATACAGTCAAGAGCATGGGTTTTTTTGAGAAACAGATACCGAGTTTCTATTGTGGCTCCAGCACTATTAAGTTGATCCAGGGAGATTTTCTTAGTTTCCTTGCCACAATCACAAATACCACAAAATAGATTGGCTTAAACAATGAGAATGTATTGACTCATGGTTTTGAGGCCAGGAGAAGTCCAAAATTGAGGTGTCAACAAGATAATGTGTTCTCCCTGAAAACTGTGATGTTTGAGGGGTAGCTACCAGTGATCCTTGGGTCCTCAGCTTTTCTGGCATATGCTAATGCATGTCTTCTCCTTTCTTTTCCAAGTTCCACTGCCTTCCAGCTTCTTGCTTTTCCCCATATCTTTCTCTTCACAAAGCATTCAGTAATAGAAGGGACCACACCTTAACTAAAAATAACATCTTCAAAAGGTCCAATTTACAATAGGTTCAATCCATGGGATTAAGATTAAGAACATGTTGGGTTTTATATATATATAAAATTCAGTCTGCCACAGTGGTGATAAACCTTTCCAAGCCTCAGTTTCCTAATTAGTATAAGGGGATTATGCTACAGCCACATGGAGTTGTAAGGTTAAAAGCAAATAACACATAAACTGCTCACAGTGTTAAGAAACGGTGGCTGTTATTATTAAAATAGAAGGACATCTGAAAGGACACAAGTCAACAATGACTAGGTATTCGGGTCTATTTGCTGAGAAGAGAATGTGAGGCTCTAAAGCCAGAGCCCAAGGGAAGCTGAATTTTCCCTCTCTGTGAGGGAGTCAAGAATGAAATACAGTTTGTTAAGCTGTGGAAATTCCCCATGGTGGTTATACAGAATTTGCAGTTCTCTGTCAGTTTCTCCATTATTAGCAAAACCTTTGAAACAAAAAAAGGGTCTATATGTATGTTCTTGGGATAGCAAAAGAGAATGGGAAATTGGGGACCCTGTAAATAATATCCAATTATTAACATATTTCACATAATATGTTAGGTGCTTTATTCTGATTATTTCATTTAGGTTTTTTTTTAATTTAATGTGTTCCATATAGAACTAAACACTCCCTCTTTGGAGGTTTCCTGGCACTATGGGTTGGATAAAATTATTATTCACATCTTATAAATAAGCAGAAAATGGTGGATCAACAAGGCCAATTAAATTGCCCAAAGTCATACAGCAAGTGGGGGATATTAGAATCCACATTGTATGGCTCCAGAGCCTAGTGTCTTTTCTTTATACCTAGGAAGGGAAGGCCAAAGGAGACTCTATTTCCTGAAGCAAGAAGACAGGACGGTCACACCGAGGAAGTCAAGAGCAACCCAGTATTGCAGAGCAACTATAATTTCCCCAGAGGTGTACCAGAGAGATCTGTGGAGTTTCCCCACAGGGGCTTTCTCTGGGTGGATTCTGAATTCTGGGAAACTTCAAACCTCTCAAGAAGTTTCTGGCAGGACCTGGCCCAGACAAACTGTATACTCAATACCCAGAAAAAAAAAGTGAGGAGAAAACCAAGAAGAGACAGTTTGCTACCTGGTGGCCAGGGAGTGCCTCCATATTGAAATAATTAAAAGTGGACTAAACAGTGGAAAGACTTCTTTTTGTCTTGAAGTTAGCTAGAAATTAAGGTAGAGGGCTTGGGAAGGGACAAGAGGTAGAAAAACAAAGAAAGCAGCTTTTCTCCTTGCCACAGTGTCTCCTCTCCAGAAACATGTTTGGAAAACTTGGATATATCTAAGTACTGTCTAATTTAGCCTTCCAGTGATGGAAGACTAAGGTGTGGGTTGGCCAAGCGGAGAAGATCAAAAATAACTGTTTGGATCCCTGGACTTGTTGGCCCTGCCTCCGGCACATATCATCCAGTAGCTCCTTAGCATCTTGAAGATTAAGATAAGGTAGAGTAGGAGCTGGAAAAGTCAGACTATTCCCATATGAATGTCGTTCTATACCACCCACCACCTAGGAAAGAATCTGCTTCAAGTGTACACAGGATGGATCTTGCAATAGCTCTAATCTAGGATAGGGAGCCCTCCATGGCTGTCTTATTACCTGTCAATATTTGGAAAATGGGCAATATAATTAGCATCTATTCTGTATTCTCTGGGGTATGTCACAAAGAAGACTTAAACTGGTCTCTTGCTATCTGCAACAGACAGTACAGCATCATAAAATTTCAGAAATCAGAGAGAGATGGTCAAATCTAACTGTCCACCAGACAGCCCAGCAATAATAGGAAAACAAGTGAAAATTAGGGATGGGCTCCTGGACGCTGATACTCAGTGCCCAGTGATATTCTATTATAATCAAATAATTTATAATCAAGGCAGTTCTTGGGAGCTCATTCTTATCTTCATACCAATTCTTAGGTCTTCAGAGCTCTGACCAGTCAATTCCTTTAAAATCTAGCTCAAAGATTACATTCCCAGTGAATCCTTCATTTGGGCTCCAGGAGCCTTTCAATAACCAAATTTTCTTATATTTCATATAAAATGTTCTAAATATTTAGAAAATACAACTTAGAAAAAAGAAGAAAATGAGTTACCTGCAATAACACCACCCAGAGAAAAAGTTACTATTGTCATGTATATTCTTTCAGTCTTTCTGTTTTCTTTTGCCCACTTTTTATCAACATGCTTTATTTCATTTAGCAAAATATAATGATCTCTCTCATGTATGTGTGCATGCATGTATGTATATGTGTATATATGTATATACGTATATATAATTTTAATGCTGCATAGTGGTCCATAGCATTTTTAAAAAACATTGTTACAATTCACATCCCATTTTTCTATAGTTAATAATAAATAAGTAGCACTTACATAGAGCCTACTAGGTGCTGGGCCTTTCTAAGTATTTACATGCATCAATACCCTTAATCTTTGTATTACTAGGTGATTGGTTTAATTATGACTATTATTCAGATTTCACAGATAAGGAAGCTGAAGTACAAAGAGATTAAATAATTTGTCTATGATCACACACTTATTAAATTTAGATCTGGGATTTGTACCTAAACTGGGCTGGCTACAGACTCTTAATTACTTTAAAGATTTTACTAGTCTTTAACTGAGCACCTAATAATCAGCAGGCTTTCAAATATCTTTTCTTTTAACTCTGCACAACAACTCAGCAAGCCAGGAATGACTGTATGGGAATCTCTTCTGAGGTCAAACAGCTGACCTCCCTGTTTACCCAGATATCTGCCTTTCCTCTTCCTTCTTCATTCTCCAGACTATCAAATCCTTGAGGGCAAGGAATGTATAGTTTTATTCATCAGATCAGCACCTGGTGCAGTTCCTGGACCACAGTTAGCATTCAATAAATGTTGAAGGAATAAAGGACTAAAGGAGTTTGATGTGTCTGATAGCACCAAGTAAAACATTTTGCATGATGAGGTCAGTTAACATCTATTTAAAGAGAATATGCAGCACATAATCTGGGTTTTTCTTGGAGGATTGAGGTTGGACTCTCCAACTTTGAACAAAACAAAACAAACATTTAAATTTTCTGCATTGGAAATCTCTAGATTCCATATTAGGGGTATGGTCAGAAGCACCAGTATAGGCCAATTATGTTCTGGATTGCTGCAGTTCTCTAACATGGAAGTGTGGATTTGGGCTCATTCTACCAATTTCCCATTTCTGAGAGATTTGCTCTTCCCCACCCCCACCCTATTGTGGCTCCTTTGTGTAGGAACTGATTTTATCTTTATGACCCTTTCAAAATTCTCCATTGACTGATGGTAGATGTCGTATAAAGTTGTAGCAAGTCTGTAGCTTCTGCATATCACCCTGGACCATTATTTATTGCCACATTCAGTTCCATAAAGCTTGTGCCAAATGAGGACACATCTAGGTTTTGACGACCTGATTTCTCTGTGTTTTAAAACAAAGACTGGTGAATGAGGTTCTTTTGGGTATTTTTGGGGGGTTAGGGGTTTGAGATTTCTTTTCACAGCTTATTGCAGCAGCTATTTAATGCTACTCCTACACTTAATCCTCTTCATTTGAAATTCTCCTCTCTCCCACACTAAAAAAAATATATATATTTTTTATTAGAGAAGTTATGAGCTTACAAAACAATCATGCATAACATGTAGAATTCCCATACATCACCCCTCCACCAACACCTTGCATCATTGTGGAACATTTGTTACAAATTATGAAAGAATATCACCAAAATTACTTCTAACTAAAATCTATAGTTTACATTTGGTATGTTTTTTCCATATACCTCCCTATTATTAACACCATGTATTAGTATTGTACATTGGTTACAGTTCATGAGAGAACACGCTTATATTTGTGCTGTTAACCACAGTCTATATTCCACCACATGGTTCACGGTGTTATTCAGTTCCATGCCTTGTACAATCCATCCAAAGTGTACACTCAGTGGCTCTCACTTTCATCACAGAGTTGGGCATTCATCACCTTGGTAAATTTTTTAACATTTTCCTTAGCCCAAAAGAAAAAAATCCCATAACCCCCTACTATTGACCCTTAGCATTGATACAGTAACTTCTTTGACATTAATGCAAGAATACACAATATCGTTGTTAACTAAAGTGCATAAATTACATTAACTAATTTTCCTATGCCTCACCATATGCTTACTACCTTGTAATAGTGACATGTATTTGTTCTAATTCACAGAAGAACATTCTTGTATTTGTGCTATTAACCACAGTACTCATCCACCACCAGATTTGCTATGTTTTTCAGTCCCTAGATTATTCTCTAGCTTTCTTTCAATTGACATTTACATCCCTAGACTACCCCCTTCACAAGTCCATTTAAAAGCCAGCTGTGTTGGCTATACTCACTATAATGTGTTACCATCAACTCTATCAATTTCCACACTTTTATAGTCAAGCCAATTTAAAATTTTACATGCATTAATCATCAGTACTCCTTCTTAGCCCTCATCCTGTCTCCTATAACCTATACTCTAGGTTTTAACTCCATGTGTTTATTCTTTGTATTTAGTTCACATTAGTGAGACTATACAATATTTGTCCTTCCATGACTGGCTTATTTCTCTTAGTATAATGCCCTCAAGTTTCATCCACGTTGTCATATGTGTCCCAGTTTCGTTTTTTTCTTCCGTTGTATGTATAT
>JAQZBX010087829.1:0-12824 GCA_029593785.1 Cabassous unicinctus | reverse complement strand
TCACCAATCAATACCTTTTATCCAAAAAGTATCCAAAATAAGTTAAAGGTATAAAATGCATCCTACCTACAGCCAATAAATAAGAGCAATGTACATATTCTGACAACCTTTTTACCCTAACCTATGCAGGGGGAGGTGGGGGAGGGAAGAATCTGAGAAATAGTAACAACATAATTTTGCAGATTGAAAAAATAATTAAAGAGAAGGCAATGTGTTAACAAAGACATCAAATTTTTCAGACACCCTTGATCCATCATCAAGGTTTATAATTTCTCTCCTTAACTATATGCAATCCATCATCAAGGTTTATAATTTTTCTCCTTAACTATATGCAATTCTCTATTTGGTTCCTAGGCCATTTCATATGAATATGCTTAACTATACAGTACAATTGCTTTATCATTTTAAAAGGCTATAATTTAAATAATAAAACAAAAATAGAATCACAATGCTCAAACATAAGAGAATTCAAATATTCTCTCTCATTACAATATTCTTTTCCCTTCCTTCACAGGTTATTACTTACTTTAAAAACTAAGAAAACTAAAAGCCTTTACTTTTTCTTGGAGGTTTGTTTCCAACTTTAACATTCTCAATTTATTATCAAATTCTCCAACAAGGAGAGAGAAAATCTTTTAGTTCATCCTCCGGTTACAGAAACCATAGGTCTAATAAAATTCCTATAAGCCATACTACCTGACAATAAAATAGGGTACAAATATTAGATTTGTTACACAGAGTATTTTAAAAATTTGTTTAAATTTTTTAAAAATTAAAATTCATTAGATTAACAGTGACATTATATGGTATTCTTGGCATCTGCCCTCTTCTTGCAAAGAATGGGAAACAAAGCCAAGTCAGGCCAACCAGTCCTATATGTCTCACTCTCCAGTTATTGCATGAATGGAAAAACAATTAGAGATGATCAATCTATCCTAACGGAGGCTCCAGAAAGACTGTCCATCCCTTCCTGTTCTCTAGACCTCTGGAGCTACTTTAAGTGACTGTTCTTTCTAAAACTCAGTTCTTCAGCTTTTACTTCAAGAGTGTGAGCTTATCACTCTGGTAAATCACTTGATTTAAGTCATGCTTCAACCAAATAAAGTGAACATGGATGCGCTTTCATTTTAACAACCAAAATAGGCTAACTCCAAATATATATTTCAATATATTTTTAATGAATTTATATAAATAAAATCAATGTGAGACCCAGAATATAAAATGCCATACACGCAATCATAAGAAAAAATACAATAATAGTATAATATTCACCTATGAGTTTCTAGGTAAGTATTTTAAGTCCATTTAATAAAATCTATGATAAATATCATGCAAGGTCAGGTTTTGATTAGAATCATAAGAAGAAAAAACAGATTAATCAGAAATGTGATCTTTCTCTACCTCAAATTTAGTTCGGATTCTATTCTCTAAGGTGCTTTCTTTGGGCTCCTGCTTTATTTCTTCTCATCTACTATCAATTGAAGGATTTGTGGTCAACAGCATGATTAGTACTAAGAGAAGAGACATAATTAAAAATATCTCTTTAAGCAGCTGACAGACATTTCCATTTGTCTGACAATTTTACAATCTATTGCAATCTTTAAGAAAATACAGGGAAGCAGATGTGGCTCAAGCAGTTGGGCACCCACCTACCACATGGGAGCTCCTGGGTTCAGGTCCCAGTGCCTCCTAAAAGAAGATGAGCAGATGCCACCCCCACTGCAACAAGCTAGATGCTGCCACTGCAGCAATGAGAGAGATGCCAACCCCACCCCAACGAGCAGATGCCACAAGCCGGCAGATGCCACAGCCCGCGGGGTTCAGGCCGTTGAGCATTCACCTCTCATGTGGGAGGTCCCGAGTTCAGTTCCTGGTGCCTCCTGGAGAAGGCAAGCAAACAATGAGCAGACAGACAAGGGAACCATCTGGGGGAGAGGGGTGATAAATAAAGAAAAGTAAAGTAAATAAATCAATCTAAAAAAAAAAAAAAAGCAACTCTAGGTATAGACACAAGCGATAACCAACTTTCTAAGGTATGTAAGCACAATCAACAGATATCAACAAGTTAAAAAGGGGAAATTAGGTGTTCAGAAATTTGAGACTATTAATCCCTACTTCTACCTCATTACCTACTTATTTTTATAAAATTCTAAATTGCATCAAGTGCAAAGCTTAGAAATGTCTTTCAAAGGATAGATGTGATTCAGTAGTAAGAAAATATATATATATGTGTGTGTGTGTGTGTGTGTGTGTGTGTGTGTGTATCTCAACTACAGCATAGGAATTATTAGTCACCAATACAAGTTAATTAAAATGCATAACCAAGTACTTTGAACATTTCCAGTATATGAGAAAAGAAGAAAAGGACACAAAATAAACAGAAGATAAAAATCCCTGTCTAGAAAACACACAATTCAATTAAAAGGATGAAATATATACATGAAACAAAATAGTGATAAATAAAAATCAATATATAATTAAATACATGTTACATTTAACTTTTCTATTATTTTTATTCTAAAATAAGATGGTTTAAGAAAAGAAGGAAAATGAAAGCATCTGGGTGCTATTTTATAACCCAAGAGTTGTATTCATTAATCTGAGATTTTTTCACTCTTATTTACATGGTAATCAGAAACTAAATTAAATGTGAGATTTATCTAACATTTTTCGTACTTCAGTATGTTCCCACTTCAATTGTAGTCCCACAGACTACAATTTTAGCAAATGCCATTAGAATTCCTCAACTGTTCATATAAAAGACTACTTTAGGTAAGGCTAGGATGTTTCTGATAAAGGGAGGGGCAGGAAAAGAAACATATGGTTTTAAAGTAATTTTAAAAATATTAGAATTTCATTTCCTCTCAAGTTTCAGATTTTTAAACACTTGACTTTTGGCACACATTTGTGCTGCAATAGCCCAATTTACTTACCTTATTGGAATCTAGAGTTGTTTACTGCAAATGATAGTGAGGGAAGGAAGAATTAAACTGCTGCCTAATTCCTTCTATCCAGCTGCAAGTACTTAGCTTCTTCCTTAATACAAACAATAACTGCCCTGGAAAATACCAGCAAAACCCGTTGGTGGCAACATCCTTGAAAGCAGACACAAAAAGAAAAAACAACAACAACACACACACAAACAAGGAGGGCAAGAGAGTAAATTATGCAGTTGTTTTTTTCTATTTCAAAATGATATTGGGTTGAAAGATTGACACTACCCAAGATTTACTATAAAAATAATTGACATTGTAGTATTGGTACCAAATGCAAAATTTAACTCAAAATGAATCAATGACAAAAATATAAAAACTGACACTATGAAATTTCTAAAGTAAAACATAAGAAAATCCTTGGGTTTAAAAATCTTGAGTAGAAGGGTTGGTGCTTCGTCAGTCTATCTGGGCAACTGCAGTCAGTTTTGGCCTGCACGACCAAGATTACTGCCCACGTGCTCCATCCCCACCCTTGACAGGGGAAGAAGAGTTATGGAGCTTCGTCATATGGAGCTCTAGGTAACTACAAATGGCTTAGGCCTGCACGGCTTGGATTACAGCACACGGCTGTAGCTCTGTCTCCACCCCTGGCAGGAGAGAAAAGTAAGAGAACCTTTGTAGGTTCCTGGAACATGGGCAGCTTCAGCCTCATGGCTTATAGTACCAACTGCAACCTCGGCTCCTACTCGACCCCAGCAAGGGAGAAAGGGTGAGAAAGGATGAAAAAGAGAAGAAAAACTTCAGATTGGCTAAAATCGAGCCATTATAAAGTTCCAAAATAAGTTGAACCAAGTATCAAAGAAGGGCTGTAGCACAAAGCCAATCAAATAGAAAGCCCTAGACTAGAGAGAGAAACTGAGCCCAGAATAAATCCATCAGGAAAATCAGATGCTGAGACACCAACAAAAATTACAAGCCATATAAAGAAACTGGAAGATATGGTCCAGTCGAAGAAACAAACTAAACCTCCAAATTACACAAAGGAATTCAGACAACTAATCACAGATGTTCAAACAAATCACCTTAATAAATTCAATGAGATGGCAAGAGATTAAGGATATTAAGAAGACACTGGGTAAACACAAAGAAGAATTTGAAAGCATACATAGAAAAATAGCAGATCTTATGGGAATGATAGGCACACTAAATGAAATTAAAAATAATTCATATAACATATAACAGCAGATTTAAAAAGGCAGAAGAAAGGATTAGTGAGCTTGATGACAGGGCCTCTGAAAGCAAACACAAAAGAACAGATAAAAAAAAGAATGGGAAAAATTTAACAGGGTTTCAGGGAACTAAATGAAAGCAAGAGACATGTAAACATATGTGTCATGGATGTCCGAGAAGAAGAGAAGGGAAAAGGGGCAGAAGGAACATTTGAAGAAATAATGGTAGAACATTTCACAACTCTACTGAAGGACATAGATATCCATGTCCAAGAAGCACAATGTACTCCAATCTAAATAGATTCTAATAGACCAGGGGTTCTTAACCTTTTTTGTTCCATAGGCCCCACTGCCAGTCAGATGAAAGCAATGGACCCCTTTCTAAGTCCACACTATACTGTGTATTATTTAATAAGTATATCACACCCATACCAACACGTCCCCACAAGAGTAATGTTTTTTTGAATTTCAATTCAAGCTCACGGACCCCCTGTTAAGAACCCCTGGAATAGGCCTACTCCAACATGCATACTAATCAGAATGTCAAATGCCAAACATAAAAGAGAGAATTCTGAAAGTAGCAAGAAAAAGCAACTCATCACAAACAAGGGATGCCCAATAAGATTAAATGCTGATTTCTTATCAGAAACCATGGAGGCAAGAAGTCAGTAGTATGATATATTTAAATATTGAAAAAAAAAAATGCCAGCCAAGAATCCATATTTGGCAAGATGTCTTTCAAAACTGAGGGTAAGTTTAGAATATTCACAGATAAACAGAAACTGAGAGAATTGGTAACCAAGAGACCAGCTTTGCAGGAAATACTAAAGGGAATGCTACTGCCTGAAAAGAAAAGACAGGAGAGAGTCTAGAAAAAGGTTATATCAGCAAAAGTAACTAAAAGTGTAAAAAGAGTAGTGAAAATAAGACATTACAAATAAAACCCAAAGGTCAAAACGGTTGAAGTAAGAACTGCCTTTACAATAATAACAATGAATGTTAATGGATTAAACTCCCAAATCAAAAGACACAGACTGGCAGAATGGATGAGAAAATATGAGCCATCTTTATGCTGTATACAAGACTTACTAAAAACCCAAGGATATAAATAGATTGTAAATGAAAGGCTGGAAAAAGATATTCCATGCATGGAGTAATCAAAAAAAAGCTAGAGTAGCTATACTTATATCAGATGAAATAGACTTTAAAAGCAAAGCTGTTATTATAGACAAGGAAGGACATTATATATTAATAAAAGGGGCAATTCACCAGAAAGAAATAACAATCATAAATGTATATTCACCTAACAAGGGTGCTCAAAATACATGAGGCAAACACTGGCAAAACTGAAAGTAGAAATGTGTCTCTACAATAATAGTTGGAGATTTCAATACACCACTCTCATCATTGGATAGAACATCAGGGCAGAGGATTAATAAAGAAACAGAGATCTTGAACAATATGATAAATGAACTAAACCTAAGAGACATATACAGAACATTGCACCCCAAATCAGCAGGATATACATTCTTCTCAAGTGCTCATGGATCTTTCCCCAGGATAGACCATATGTTGGGTCACAAAACATTCCAATAAATTTAAAAAGATCAAAATTATACAAAGCACTCTCTCTGATCATAATGGAATGAAACTGGAAATCAACAACAGGCAGGAAAAGGAAAATTCACACATATATGAGATTAAACAACACACTATTAACTAATCAGTGGGTCAAAGAAGAAACTGAAAGAGAAATCAGCAAATATCTCGAGACAAATGAAAACAAGACACAACATATCAAAATCTATGGGATGCAGCAAAGGCAGTGCTGAGAGGGAAATTTATAGCCCTCGATGCTGATATTTAAAAAAGGACTAAAATCAATGACTTAATTACACAACTGCAGGAACCAGAATAAGAATAGCGAACTATTCCCAAAGCAAGCAGAAAGAATGAAATAACAAATATCAGAGCAAAAGTAAAAGAAATTGAGAAAAAAAAAAATAGGGAGAACTAACAAAAACCAAAAGTTAGTTCTTCAAGATCAACAAAATTGACAAACTCAGCTAGACTGGCAAAGAAAAAAAGAGAGAAGATGCAAATAAATAAAAACAGAAATGAAAGCAGGGACATTACTACTGACCCCATACAATAAAAGAGATCATAACAGGATACTGTGAACAAATGTAAACCAACAAACTAGACAACATAGATGAAATGGACAAATTCCTAAAAATATATGAATAACTTACCCTGACCCTAGAAGACCTCAACAAACCAATCAGAAGAAAAGAGATTGAAACAGTCATCAAAAACCTCCCCAAAATGAAAATCCCTGGACCAGACAGGTTCACAGATGAATTCTACCAAGCATTCAAGGAAGCTTTAACACCAATCTTATTCAAAGTCTTCCAAAAAACTGAACAGGCACTATAAAACTCATTCTATGAAGCCAACATCATAGATAAAGATATTACAAAAAAAGAAAATTACAGACCTATTTCCCTAATGAATATAGATGCAAAAATCCTCAAGAAGGGGAGTGGATGTAGCTCAAGTGATTGAGTGCCTGCTTCCCATGTACAAGGTCCCGGGTTCGATCCCCCATACCTCCTAAAAACAAAACAAGTGAAAAAACCAACTCTCAATGGGGAGCGGATGTAGTTCAGTGGTTGAGTGCCTCCTTCCCACATATGAGGTCCTGGGTTCAATCCCCTATACCTCTTAAAAAGAAAAAAAATTCCTTAACAAAATACCCACTAATCAAATATAACACAATAAAAGAATTATTCACCATGATCAAGTGCAGTTTTATCCCATGAATGTGAGGATGGTTTCAATGCAAGAAAATCAATCAGTGTAATATATCACATAAATAAACCAGAAAAGAAAAATCACATGATCATCTCGATCTCTGCAGAAAAGGCGTCTGACAAAATACCACATCCTTTCTTGATAAAAACACTCCAAAAGATAGGAATTGAAGGAGTTTCTCAATATGATAAAGGGCATAAGTGAAAAACTCACAGCTAACATTTACTCAATGGTGAAAAGATGAAAATTTTCCTGCTGAAATCAGGAACAAGTCAAGGATGCCCATTGTCACCACTGTTGTGCTAGAGGTTCTAGCTAGAGCAATCAGGCAAGAAAAATAAATAAAAGGTGTCCAAATTGTAAAGGAAGAAGTAAAACTTTCACTATTTGCAGATGATATAATCCTATACCTGGAAAGTCCTGAAAAATCTACAACAAAGCTACAATAGTGAATAAATAAGTTCAGCAGAATGGGAAGATACAAGATTAATATGCAAAAAAATCAGTAGTGTTTCTATACACTAGTAATGAACAATCTGAGAAGGAAGTCAGGAAAAAATTCCATTTACAATTGTGACTAAAAGAATCAAATATTTAGGAATAAACTTAACCAAGGACATAAAGGACCTGTATTCAGAAAACTATAGTGCATTACCAAAAGAATTCAAAGAAGACATAAATAAATAGAAGGACAATCCATGTTCATGGATGGGAAGACAAAATATCATTAAGATATACAGATTCAGGGCAACCCCAATAAAGTCCAACAGCCATTTTTTTTTAAAGAAATGGAAAACCCAATTATCAAATTTATTTGGAAAGGTAAGGACGAACGAAGTTAGAGGACTATCACTTCCAGACTTTAAAACATATTACCTAGCTACAGTGGTAAAAACAGCATGGTACTGGCATAACAATAGACATATAGATCAATTGAACCAAACTGATGATTAAGAAACAGACCCTCACATCTATGGTCAAGTGATTTTTGACAAGGCTGTCAAGGCCACCCAGCTGGGGCAGAACAGTCTATTCAAGAAATGGTACTTGGAGAACTGGTTATCCATATCCAAAAGAATATATATATATAAATTGAAAGAAAGCTAGAGAATAATCTAGGAACTGAGTAACATAGTGAACCTGAAGGTAGATGAGCATTGTAATTTAGTACAAATTAAAGAATGTCCTTCTTTAAACTAGAACAAATGTGTATCACTATTACAAGGCATTAAGAATATGGTGAAGTATGGGAAAAATACAATTAATGTAACTTATGGACTATAGTTAACAGCAATATTGTAATATTCTTGCATCGATTTCAAATAACATACTATATCAATGCTAAGGGGCAATAATAGGGGGGTATGGGATTTTTTCTTTTGGACTAAGGAAAATGTTCAAAAATTTACTGAGGTGATGACTGTACAACTTTGTGATAAAAGTGAAAGCCACTGAGTATATTCTTTGGATAGACGGTACAAGGCATGGGACCATATAACACAGTGAACCATGTGGTGGATGAAGGACTGTGGTTAACAATACAAATATGAGAATAGTCTCTCATGAACAATATCAAATATACAATACTAATACATGGTGTTACTAATAGCAGGGTGTATGGAAAAAAAATACCAAATGTAAGCTATAGACCATAGTTAGCAGTAATATTTTGATAGCATTCTTTTATAATCTGTAACAAATGTTCCATGACAATGCAAGGTGTTGGTGGAAGGGTGATATATAGGAATTCTGCATGTTATGCATGATTGTTTTGTAAGCTCACAATTTCTCTAATAAAAATATATATATATATTAAAATAAAAACAAATAAAAATTTAAAAACCTTGGGTAGGCAAAATTTTCTTATGAGACAAAAAGCACAAATAATGAACAGAAAAACTGATAAGCCTAACTTTATCAAAATTAAAAACTTATGTTCTTCAAAATCAGAGTTACAAAAATGAAAAGGCAAACACAGACTATGAGAAAATATGTACAATACATATATCTGACAAATAGGTAGGATCCAGATTATATAAAGAACTCTTAAAAGTCCATAAGAAGGGAGCCAATGTGGCTCAGTGGTTAAGTGCCAGCTTCCCACATACGAGGTCTCAGGTTCAATCCCCAGGCCCAGTACCTCAAAAAAAAAAAAGTCAATAAGAAGACAGCACAATTTTTTAAATGGACAAAAGATTTAAACACGTCAGCAAAATAAATAACCAACCCATAAAAAAATGTTCAACACCACTGGTCTTTAGAGAAACGCAAATGAAAAGTCACAATAAGATACTACTATACAACTACCAGAATGGCTAAAAAAATTTTAACTGACAATATAAGTGTTGACAAAGATGTAGCAAAACTGGAACTCTCATCCACTGCTGGTGGGAAAGGAAAATGGTATAGTCATTCTTACATACTTATCGAAGAAAAATGGTAATATGTTTACCCATAGGTTTGTACAGAGATTTTAATAGAAACTTTACTTATAATAGCCAAAAACTGGAAACAAGTCAAATGTCCATCAACAGGTGTATGAATAAATAAATTGTAGTACTGTATATTCATTTAGACAATGGAATTTCTAGCAATAAAAAGAAACAATCTCAAAATCATATTGAGCAAAAGAAGCCAGACAAGATGACATACTTTGATTCCATTCATATGAGATTCTAGAACAGAGAAAAAACAATCTATAGCATCAGAACCCAGATCAGTGGTTGCCTGGGGCAAGGAGTAGGAGGGTCTATAAGAATGGACATTAAGTACAAAGGGGAGTGATGGGAATATTTTTTATCTTGATTGTGATGGTAGTTACATGGTCATATACATCTGTCAAAATGCATCAAACTGTACATTTAAGATAGTACTTTTTATTCTATATAATTTATACCTTAATAAAGTAGTTTATTTTTTTCGTTACTGCTATTGGTGCATTGATTGGGGGAGGGAAGACTACAGAAATAAAGGCAAATGACATGGTAAAAAAAAAAAAAAAAAAAAAAAAAAAAAAAAAAAAAAAAAGCAATGTTTTATCATCAGAAACTAAGTTCTAATTCTAACACAACTAAAACTAGGAGTGTAACTGAAGGAATTTATTTAATTTCATCTATAAAATGAGAATAACTCAAAAGATAGCTGTAAAAATTAAATGAGATATATTAATAGTAACACTATATCTGATTCATCATAGAAACACAACTTGTAAGAGTTGAATCTGTATCTATCCATTTTAAGTGTTAAGATAATACCAAGAGGGAAGTAGATGAGGCTCAAGCAATTGGGTTCCTGTCTACCATATGGGAGGTCCGGGTTCGTTTCCCAGGGCCTCCTGGTGAAAAGGAGCTGGCCAGCACCGAGAGATAGCCTGTGTGGAGAGCTGGAGCAACCAAAAGAGACAAAGAGACACAACAAACCAAGGAGCTGAGGTGGCTCAAGCAATTGAGTGCCTCTCTCCTACATCAGAGATCCCAGGATCGGTTCCCAGAGCCTCCTAAAGAGAAGACGAAAAGAGAAGAGAAGCAGACACAGAGAACACAGAGCTAATGGACATAGAGAGCAAGACAGCAAACACAAAAACAAGAGGGGGGATAAAAAATAAAATAAATCTTAAAAAAAAAAAAAAGTAATACCAAGAAAATAAGTAACAAGCACATGGAGTTAAATCAAGAATATTTTTCTAGAGGAAATAATTTTAGATGCCAGTTTCAAAAGAAGAAAAGGAAAAGGATGGAAAGGAAAGAGGATACTGCAGGTGGAGGGAATGGTAATGTGCAGAAGAACGTAGGTGGAAAGAAGCAAGTCGTGTGCAAATGACAAAATTAGTGTGCCTGTGGCAGCAAGTCCATATACTGGAGTAACAATAATTTTTTTAAAAAGTGTAATCTTCCCATCTGAGGCAAATATTCATTTAAATTTTACAGTAGGATCCAGAATAGTAACTTCATTTAGTTGATGCTATGAAACAAGACAAAAATATCCAAATGTTTAAAATAGGAAAAAAGAAAAAGTTCCTTCTTTCTGTTGAGAAAATGTGAATGCTTACAATCATCAGTTTTAGTCTCTTGGAGGTTAGTCATAGCTCTTCCCCAAAGAAAAAACAATTACTAAAATATAATTATAGCTAAGCAACATATGGGCTTGCTGTGCAGCTGTCATTGTGCTCCTGAAATTACAAAAGCCTTTACGTTTTCCAGTATTTTCCAGAATCTGAATTCTTTAAGTAACTTATTTTAAAAAACAAGACATAAAATATCTCAGAGAACTAGTCAGCTATAACAAGAATTAACTCATAACATACTACTTAAATGTCATCAGAATTCTGGAGTTAAATAACTCTGCTAAAATTACATTTCAAGAGACCTAATGTGACTAAGATTAGGATTTGTGGGCAGTTATAATTTTGAAGTATTTGTATATGCATACATTTAAAAGTGTTTAATAAAAATGCAAGGCTAGCATTCTTTTGGTGTTCAAACTAACTTAAATATTAAGATTTTATATATATAACAGAATAAATTCTTTCTATATTTTACACATAGAACAAGAAAGTGTTCTTTTCAATGTATTATTTCTGGAAAGAGACAGTCATGAGAGCTAGTAAAAACTTGAGTTAATTTAGTTACCAGAATGAGAGAAACATACAGAAATGTAAAATGAGAGAATGAGATGCACAGAGAGATGAAATATTAAAGGACAATAATATTGACCTTTAAACAGAGTAGCAGCAATGAAGCTATGCTGAGGACAACAAAGCTACAGGATCAAATTAACTCGAGTCTCCTTATTAAGAAAGGATATCATGTAGTGACATTCAACTAACAAGCAAGGTTTTATTTGTTCATCTACATCACAGCAATATCCAGTCTAAGGTCTTGGCTCAGAGTGGAGCATGTAAATGCTAAAACACAGCTTTATCCACTCTTGCTTTCTTGGGCCCGTATGTTATATATTAATGTAGTTGCTAAAATACTTAGAAACACATTAAATTTATTGATGAGTTATACTGTTCAAAATCATGTATGACTTTTCCCTTTTAAGTTTTCCTTTCATGATGATAACATTTCACATTATAAAACACTCTTCAAAGTATTTTCTATATATTCATAAATAAAAGGTAGCTCCATTTCAAGAAATCTAAATTGGAAAAAAAGTTCTTAATAATAAGATTAGTAACTAAATATCTAGTTAAGACCCACCATAAACTGTTGTTTGTTGAAAGAAGATTTTTAAGTGGCTGATACAGCTAAAGATTATGTTTTTTAAAAGGAGGATTGCAAAACTTTTTTAATCAAACATCTTCAAGAATGATTAAAGGGACAACAGACAATCAGAGAGAACAGTCCCTTTAAGTATAGTTCAAAGGCTTTAGCATAGTAGACAAATTTGTTCCGTTTAGGGGTAGAAAATGTACCTGTGCGGTATCTGCGTTACTCACATTAGAGCTTTGAGGAAGAGATTCAAAATTTAAAAGAATAAGAAATTCTCTTAAGAGAAGCCCTAAGAGCAGCTACTAGATAAGTAGAAGGAAAAAGTATCCTGAATTCCTTACTTAAGAGTGTGAACTATAATTTGAGCTATCTACTTTAGAACCATGCCACCCAAAAGCCATGTATACAGGGAAACACACACACATTAATAAAAAATTTTAAAAATTAAAAAAAGAAAGTTTAGGCAAAAAGTCAAATAAAAAGGGCAGAGAAGTTTAAAAATATATAAGGTGACAAGAAAATATTATTAAAATAAAAACTAAAAATCAGTAATAAAAAAAGAGTGCATTAAAAGTTAGTAGACAAACAACACTATGGACAAAAAGAAGAAAAGAACTGAAAATGGAAAGGTA
>JAQZBX010087828.1:0-12818 GCA_029593785.1 Cabassous unicinctus | reverse complement strand
TTTTTTTTTTTTTTTTTATGATTGTTTATTGTCTGCTGGAGAAAAGAAAGCATTTAAGAACCTTGAAGTTTGTCAGACAGTTTATATGACAGTGCAAGTTGGTGCTTGCCAAGCTCCAGACAGATTGTTCATGTTACATGACAGGGATAAATAAATTACTGCTGTCTCTAACAGGCTTGCACTGCAGACGCCCTGTGCGGCGGCTGGCTGCTGCCTGGGGAGGGAGCCCTGCCGTGGGTGCTTGGGTGCCGCCACAGGCCTCTGCTCACTGCTTGGAATTCTGTGACTGCTTTCGGAAACGAGCAGGGTGTGTCTTTAGCTTTTATTTTCCTCTGTGCTGCAGGGCAGCAGAATCCACCCAGCCACTCCTTGTCCTTTATTGGCTGGGCTGCTTCCTTCCCTGCTCCTCTTTTTGCTTCTCCTTTCTCCCCCAGCCTCCCCTCCTCCCAAACTAGGCCAGACGCCCGGCACCCATTCTTCTTCCCGGGAGACCTCCTTCGGAGGAATCGGAACTTTCCTCTTAGCTGCTCAGGGACTCAGGTTTCTTGAGGCCAGGTTTCAAGCTGTTGACAGTGGTGCAGACCCTGGGGACAAATGATTGGAGATAAGTCTGGGCGCTGCCCTGGATAGGGGACTGGGGGCCCGTGGCCCTCCATGGCGGGAGGGACGTTCATCTCTGGCAGTTTGGATACTCTGCTGGCAGACTGACAGGTGTAATGAGCTTCCTGGTCTCACTTGATTTCGGTGGACACACTGCTCTGGTTACAAAGCCACCGCCTAACTGGGCCATGCCAGATGATGTGCTGTTTTCTTTGGAAGCTGGAGAGTAGAGTACTGTTAAGGTCAGGCGCTGGATGGCGCGAGCAAGGTCTGTTTGCTCTCATCCACATGATCCCTCAAAGCAAGGCAGCTCCATCCAGTTTGCCCAAAGCATCCATCCCACCCACCATTTGGCCAACACTTCCTCCACGACAGGTGTGTCAGGGACTCTTTGTGCGGTGCCTGGTGCATCTCCTACTCCCATGGTTTGCCGGAGCAGTGGGCTCGCCATGGGGCTTCGTGGGCTCCTTGTGTCCTCCACCCTTCTCCACCGTTCTCCAGAAGTGGGCTGGGCTAATGAGTGCTGTGGTCACTGTTTGTGGCCCCGGGGGAATTTGCATGGTAAAATCTCACTGCTCCCCAAGAGTTCAAGGCAGCCAGGCTGCTCTTGGAATGGCCTGTGGGGCGGTGAGCAGCAGGGCCTCTGGCCGGGCCTGCGTCCACCCCAGGGACAGCACCTCCAAACACTCGTGGAGCGCTCACTCTCTGCCAGACTCTGCCCCTACTGCTGCATGTATATGAACTAAGCGGGTCCTCCCATCACCCCGGTGGCCTCAGGACAGCTGCCATCCCCAAGGTACAGACCGGCAGCCGTGGTACAGCCCGGGCTGTCTGTCCACTTCAGGGCCTGAGCTGTCTACTCTGGAGGGATGTGGATGCGTCCAGACCAGAGGTGTGTCCTTGGGGCCACTTGCCAGCTGGGCGAAGTAGACCGAGACGTTTCTTTCATTGTCCCTGGTCTGGTCCCAGGAGGACTCATCAGAGTTCTCCAGAGAAATGGAACCGATAAGATATATCTATATTTAAACATTGAGATTTGTTATAGAGATTAGCTTATGCAGCCATGGGGGTTGGGAAGTCCACTCTGTAGGGCTTTGGAAACTCCCATGAAAGTGAAGTTGCATTCCCCTATGGGAAGCTGGCTGGCTGAAGAAAATGCAGAAATTTTTCTTTCTGACTTCAGATATCCTCAGTTTGGGTTTTTAAACTGGATGAAGAGAGTCTTCTCGTTGCCAAGTGCACTCTCCTTTGTTGATTGTAGATGCAGTCTGCCATAAGTAGATGCAATCAACTGACGATGCAAATCCATCTATGAATTACCCTCAGTAATAATCAGGCCAGAATTTGCTTGAACAAACAACTGGGCACCATTACCTAGCCAAGCTGACACATGAAATTAACCATCGCAGGACTCTATCCAACCAGCAAGCTGCAGGGCTCCTCCTCCTGCTTCCCCTCATAGTCTCGTTTTATCTTTCCCTTTAGTGCCATTCCCTATTCTTTCTTAGAATCTCTGCTCCCTGGGCTTCCCTTGTCTGTGGCCAGAGCCTCTGTTTTGAGAAGTGAACTGTCGGCAGCTTTGTCTTTGTACACATTGTACCTTGAGTTCCTTGAAAGAGAGGCCAAGTCAGAATCAGCAGGAGCTCTGTACCCTAATATTTATTCAGCAGCTTTCCCTAGACTGCTTTAGTATTTTAAAAACGTAACGTCCATTAGTCATCACAGCATGTTTGGCGAGAGGTATTCTTGCTGCATTTTGCTGGTGGAGAGACAGAGGTGCATGGTGGCTAAGCAGACAGCTGGGTTTGTGCGTGTGGGTGGCCTGTGACCCACTCAGGAGTCCAGCTTGTCTCTGCTGAGGGACAGCTTTGGTCCCTTGACTCTCACACCTGAAAAAAAAAAAACGAAAAAAAAAAAATCATACTTTTCAGATTCTCTGTTTGCACCATAGAGGTGTCGGCTAATTTCCACAAATGCTAACTGCTATGTGCTTCCTGTGAAAGACTGTCCACTTTGGGCAGAATAAATGTCTGAGATGACAGAACCTTAAGTGCATCCCAGATGATGTCCCCACTCTTGGGCCTGGCAGGAGAGGCCTTGGGAGCTCGGGTCCCCAGGGAGCGGGACAGGAAGGGGGCCCGTCCTTGGCAGGGGCTTCTGCAGGAGGCTGGTGGCTGGACATGCTGCCCTCCCCCCTCTCCCCCTGTCCTCTGTATGGTTGTAGGTTAGGGTGCCCTGCATGCTTTAGGATGTTTCTGAGCTTTCACTGCTCTGGGCCTACTAGCCTCCCTAGGATGAGGTCTGAAGGAGTTCCTGTTCTGGAAGGTTCTGTGCCTTGGCTCCCAAAGCCTCTGCTCTCTTGGTCATGACCACATTGGTCATGGAGGTCGGCACCAAGGCCACGAAGCTGGCCATGGAGCAGCCTCTTCCGTCCACGTCTGGGGGAGTGAGCGTGCCCCGATTGGCCCTGGTGAAATCCCCATCACAGATATCCTCTCTGGATTCCTGCCCTTTGCTTTTGCAGGAAAAAGAAATAATCACCTCCTCCCATTATATAGTTAGTGAGGATGATTAGGAAAATGTGGAAACAGAGAAAAAATAAAAATAAAAACGACCAAAATTTCCTGCGACTCTCTTACTTCCAGAGCTAGTCACTGTTAACAGTTTAGTATATTCTTTCCAGGCTTATTTATGGATTATTATAAAGTCACGTATAGAATTTGTATGCTCATTTTTTAAGTTAGCATTGCATCATGAATTTTTTTTTCATATAATTTAATTCATCTCAAAAAATATCTTGTCTAATGACTATATAATAATATTCTACTTTGAGGTGATATGGTGATTTTTAAATCTGTTTTGGTGCTTTGGGGGCCATTTCCAGTTCTACTAAGAATATTACTACATGGAACATTTTTCATGACATCTTTTGGATAGATTCCTAAGAGGAAAATGGGTGGGCCTATGAACTTTCAAAAGCTCCTTGAAAAGTCTTCTAGACTAGGGAAGCGGGTGTGGCTCAATCAATAGAGCTCCCTTTACCATATGGGAGGCCCTGGGTTCGCTTCCCGGGGCCTCCTTGTGAGGGCAGGCCGGCCCGCGCAGCGCGGTGGGCTGATGCAGCAGGACCTCACAGCAAGGGGGAGATAAGCAGACACAGAGAAAAAACACACAGCAAAATGGAAACGGCAAACACAAGCAGCAAGGGGGGGAATAAATAAATAAATAAATAAATCTTTAAAAAAAAAAAAAGAAAAAAAAAAAGTCTGCTAGACTGGTTTTCACAAAGGGCGTGGCAATTTACCGTCCCACAGATACAAGGGTGGCTGCATCTTGCCAATGTGGAATATTATTGTGAAAAAAACTTTGCAAATTTGACAGTGAGCCAGTATGCTGTTTTAATTTTCCTTCCTGTCCTTTTGTTATAAAAATCCAGGCTTATATCATCTGGACTATAGGTGAAAAGTTTCTTCTTTGCTAGGATTTTTGTTATGGACCCATGCAGTGATGTTAGCGGGTCATCTCTGGAGGGATAAGACCTTAGTGATATTTAAAATTCAGATGAAATTCTACTCAGCTAGTTTAAGGGGAATAGTCTAATTATCCATATTTTTAAAACAGAAAGGATTTATGGCCAAAGGCTTCACCTGGCTTTCCCCCACCGCCCCCTCCTTCCACGGTGCCCTGAAATTGCCTAGTAGAGATGGGGAGAGCCCCAGGAGTCTTGTCCTGTCACTTCTTCACTTTGTGAGCCTGTCTTCTCTGAGCCGTGTCCCCGAGGATTCTAAGGTCGAGTCACTTACTGGCCTGTGCTCTTTGCCGTGGTACCTGCTTGGGCACTTCACTCTCTCCCCTGCAGGAGCTCTGGAGGAGCCTCCAGATGCACAACCATCACCTGTGTCTGGCCTTTTCCGCGGGTCGCTTCTCACGCCGTAGAGAAATGAAAACTCCTTCCGATGGGTGCAATGATCTGATCGAAGGTCAGACAGTTTCGTTCTCTTCCAAAGAAGCCTTGCATTCACCATGCTCCAGACTGAGAGGGAGTCATGCTTACCTTGGGTCTATCAGATATGCTCAGTGGGGGTGAGCGGGGCCGGCGGGGGGCTGCCGGGTCCTTCGCGCTCTTGGGCACGTGCTTCTGGGATGGGCAGTGTGGGGAGTGCCTGGCCATCATGAGCAAGCTCTGTTCTCTCTGCTCAGGCGAAGCTTTCCATGTGCCTGTTGTCGGGTGGTGGCTGATGTGGGACGGCCGGGTCCCTGGGTCCTTAGGCAGGTCTGGATCTTCCTGAGGCCGTATGGTAGATGACAAGTGCTGCTCCAAGTTCAAAACAGCCCTGACTTTGCGGAAGGCAGCTGGGAGGGTGCCCTGGTGGTAGGAGGTGGACATGTGCTGGAGGTGGCCAAGAGGTGGAGGCAGGCCAGGGACCCCGCGGGCCCTGAAGCCCTGTCAACACCATGACTGCAGTTGGTAGGGGATGGACAAAGGCAAAACCTGGACTGCCCTTCTTGGGGGGGGCGGGCATCCCCATGCTGCAAGCCTTTGCATGTCCTCATTTCCTCAGATGAGGCAGGGGTGTGGGTAGAGGAAGCTGCTGACCATGGGAGGTGCGTGCTTGTGATGTTTTTGTATCGGTTGCTGGGCAATTTACTTAGGGCTTTGTTTTAGTTTGCCAAAGGGCTGCCGATGCAAAGTACCAGAAATGTGTTGGCTTTTATAAAGGGTATTTATGTGGGGTAAAAGCTTACAATTCCACGGCCATGAAAAGTCCAACTTGAGGCACAGTAAGAGGTGCTCTCTCACCAAAGTCAGCTGCCATGTATTGAAGCAAGATGGTGGGTGATCTCTGCCTGGTCTCTGCCTTCCCTTCTGGTCTTCCTCTCTCAGGCTCGGCTGCTCTGCTTTCTTCCTGGTTTCAGCTGCAAGCTGGCATAGGGCTTGTCTCTTTCCGGGCCTCCTCCATCAGTCTCGGCTGTCCTGCTCTCTTCCCAAGTTCAGCTGTAAGCTATCAGGCATATAGCGGGGCTTGTTTCCTCTTGAGTTATTCCGTGAGCCCAGTATCTTGGGGGCTTCATCCTTAAGTGATCCTCTCACACTGCAGAATCAAAAATATGCCCGCTCCCTTTTTTTCCTGTCTTTTCTGTTCGTGTGAGTCCTTTTATATCAGACCCAGCAAAGGGGTGGAGACTCAACTTGAGTTGCTTCACTGATGTCGTCCGACCAAAGCCCTAAATCAGTCTTTTTTTTTTTAAAGATTTATTTATTTATTTATTTATCCCCCCCTTGCTGCTTGTGTTTGCTGTGTCCACTTGCTGTGTGCCCCTTCCGTGTCTGCCCATCTGCCCCCTGCTGCGAGGCCCCGCTGCATCAGCCCACCGTGCCGCGTGGGCCGGCCCACCCTCACAAGGAGGCCCCGGGAAGCGAACCCGGGGCCTCCCATATGGTAAACAGGAGCTCCATCGATTGAGCCACACCTGCTTCCCTAAATCAGTCTTATCAAGTAATGTAATCAAAGGTCTCTCAGCTGGAATTTAATGCAATCAAAGGGTATCACACCCAGAGGAATAGATTAATTTAAACACATAATCTTTCTCTCTTTGGTAGTCATAAAATAATCTCAAACTGCCACAGACATTTTGGGTGATGGAAAGATACACCTGTTTACTTTCTCTTTGTGTTTGTTGTCGGCTGATGTGTGTGTGGGGTTGATGGACTTTTGTTTAATTTGACCTTGCAGTGTCTGGCTTGCTTCTTTGGCAGAATGATAAAATGCCAGAATGTGTTTTCTAATGGGGTCACAGGGGGCTCTTTTGGACATAATGCATGTATGATTTCAAGGATGGAGGTAATGTTTACAGTTTGTCAGCTGTTTGTGAACGTTTGTTTTTCTGCTACTTCAGCTGTGAAGATAAACATTATGCCCTTAAAAAAGGTTAGGTTCATCCTATTGGTGTTTAAATATGAGATTCGGAAACTTTTTACTTCTAAACTAGAGGTCCCGTGATTTTCTATTTTTTCCATCTGAAGAGTAATGTGAAAATAATAAACAAATATTGTGTATATACAATCATAATTAGCATTGTGTGGGAAACTTAGTCCAGAAAAATGATGACATCTATTTTCTCATGAATCAAGTTGGACATTTGTTATTTAATGGGACTATTGGTGCAGCACTCTGTCAGTTCACGGCATGGTTTTACGTGTTAGGTTTTCCGAATGGGGCACCCCAATGTGCCTGGGCAGCGGAGGCGGTGCCGAGGATGGCAGAGTGTTTGGGGAAGGGGCAGGGGTTCTGGATGAAGAGGACAGCAGATGAAAACTGAAGACGGGAAGAGGGGGGCTTGCTGAGACAGAGTAAACTCCCATAGAGTCGAGGCACATTTAGCTGCCCAGGTGCGTTCCTGGCCAGCACTGAATAAAGTGAGCTGCGTTATCTTTATTATTATTATCACTGCCTCATGGCCCTGGGCTAAAGTAGGGTTGAGTTCTGTCGTGGGATGCTTCCCACATCCTTTGCTGGAAAATCAATCAACCAGACAGTCATGGCGAAGGACCTAGGCCACCATGTGTGGGCATGCCTGCCTTCTTTCTAGTCTCACATCTATCTAATCGTTTGAGTCAGGGGTGTTGTCTTGACTATAGCTCCTTAATACTTGATATTTGTTCATATTTCGCAAAATGCTTAAATATCATTCTCCATGCGTCTCTGCCCGGGGGAAACAGGCTTATCCCTTGCACGTGGTAATAATAAAGCCTTCCCTTTGCAAACTTTTTTTTTTTTTTTAACTTTTTAAAAGCTTTTCACATACAACAGCTAGTTTCATGTCCCTTGACTTTAAGAAACAAATAGTTCATGAAATGTACATCGAGGTGTAATGAATGGATTTGTTCCTGATTCTTCTCGGATGTGGCTGTTAGCAGGTACAGTGGAATCCAGGTCGGAGTTTATTTTAATGTGGGAAACTTAACTGAAAGGGGCTGCCATGTCGCCATCCAAGCCAGATAGCAAGTTGCTTTCAGAAGGTCACGGGGACAGAGGCTTTGCCGCTTGGCAGGCATCCAGTTGACATGATTTTGAGAGGGTAAAGCACTAGCAATGGAATTCCAAAGTGCAAATAGTTAAATCAAGGTGACTAGAGAGAGGTGGCGAGGTTTCCTGGCTGGATGGCACCCAGCCGAGATGCTGCTTAAAGGCTGTGAGGAGTGAGGGCGGGGGTAGGGGGCATGGGCCTGTTTCTGTCTCTTCTCCGTTGTTAAAGGAGAACTGGGGAACTCCTGATGGGATTAAAAAACAATTGTAGGTTTTTGCAAATACAGCAAACATAAACGTTTCGGTATCTGAGCGAATGCCGGTGTTTGCAGGTGGTGGAGCAGGGCTCTAGCACCCTCTGCTTACAGATGGGGGTCCCCAGTCCACTTGGACTTCTGTTCCCGGCCCACCAGGGGCCTTTTCTCAAGGTGGTTTTGGCTTCCATCGTGGTATCAATTTGCTCAGCTGTCTATGCAAGTTAACTTCAGTTCTGCGTCTCCTTTCTAGCAAAATAGTTTTCATTCCCTGTCCTGGCCCTTTGCCCCAGTTACATAATCCTCACTGCTGCCTCTCCTCCCTCGCTGCGGTGGCCCGGCTGACCAGCACCTCCTGCCCACCTGCTCAGCGAGCCCCTTCCCTCTCGGCGGCTGCTTCTTGTTTTCTGCTCGGTTGCTTATTGTTGGGTGCAGCTCTGACTCTTCCGCTTTGGCTGCCAAGCCTTATACTTTCGTGTATGCCTGCTTATATTCCAAGTGAAAGCACGTGCTTTACAGTTTTCTGTTCTCTCTCTGCCCTAGACCTAGGAACTCTCACTTCAAGCTGCATGTTTCAGCCGCAGTGTTGGCTCTTTGAGAATCCCAAGTCTGGGTGCTGGGAATCAGCAGTGAACCTGGTAAATAGATCTTAAGCTGATAATAAAGAGACAGAGAACTGGGAGTGTGTCTTGATGTGTTTCTTGATTTGGTCCCCACTAGTTTTTGGGGAGAATGGAAGACCCCACTAACAATGCTTTAGGTAATCGTTCAATAGTTGAGGTGGCAAATAAAGTGCTCTCCCATGTCCCTGAGTAATTAGTTTGTGCAATCAATATGTTGTAAGTAACTACGGCAGAGTAGGGGTCCATTTGTAGTGACACATGGTGCAGTCAGTGTAGAGCTTGCAGTAAAATAGATCTACCTCTGTTGAAGGTTTTCTGCCCTGAAGGAAACTACTGATGAAAATGTGCTGTTTGCATTTCCTTAGGAACGAGGCATGGAGCCGCTAAGAAAGTGAATTTGTTGGCTGCCATACCATTTAAATGTATTCCCTGCTATTGGAGAATATTGCGGTAACTGTGATGTATTAAAGTCATTTGCGTGTTTAGTGTTGAGAGAAGATGGCAAGATGTCAATGGACCCTCTTACTTGCTCTTAGTAGTCTTAGGAGAAAGCTTAGCAGAGCACAGTAGAGAAATCTGAGCTGTTTTTTAAAAGCTGGCTGGCGGACCAAGGGGCTCTTTTTTTTTTTTTTTTTAAATATAAAGCAAATTAGTTAATTGTTTATTACATTTAGGTGCTTTCTTAAAATAAATATTATCACATAACATCAGTAAACATGGTGATAAATAAAGCACACATGTGAAAAGCATGGTGACAGAAAAACTCACTCCTGACAGTCCATGGGGCTCTTTTATTTGCCACACTCCTTTCTGTAGCCTGTTTGTCAAAATTTTGGGAGCTGTTTTTTTTGACAACCTGCTCTAGTCAAACCATGTTTGGTTTTAGGTCTCCCTACTTCTCTGATGCAACTGGCCCTATGAAGTGCTCAGTCTCAAGCCAAGATTAAATGGGCTCTCTCCCTTTATCTGTCACTGGAGAGTGGTTTCGAGCCCAGAACTTCCTACCCTCATCTGGAAAGCTTAGAGGGCAGAATTCTGCTGTGTGCATTGAGATTTGTTATATACTTACATAGAGGATCTCATCCCTGAACTCCAAATTCTTCTACCTCACTGCCTACTGGTCATCTCCATTTGGACATCAAATAGGCATCTCCAGGTCAGCATGGCTATTAATAAAAACACACTCCAGATCCCTATCCCCCAGCCTGTGCCACTTGCGGTCTCTCATTGCTGTAAATGGCCTTCCCATTTGCCCAAGGATTCAGTCTAAACATCTTGGGGTCCTCCTTGACCTTTTGTTTCTTTTTTCATACCCCATCCAATCCATCCACAAATCCTATTAGTTCTGCCTTCAAAGTCTACCCCAAATCTGGCCATTTATCACCATCACCGCCACCATCACCTCAGTTTGCTTCCTCTTGTTGGATTTCTGCAGGTAGCTTCCTTGTGGTCCAGTTCAACACACAGCGGCCGAAATACCCGCTTAGAGCCTGAGTGACAGCATCTTGCTCCTCTGCCTGGAACCTTCTAAAGGCTTCCCATTCCTCAGGGTGGAGCCTCGCGCCAGCTGCCAGGACCCCCTCGGTGCTCCCCGTTGCTCACTGCACTCTGCCCCTCCCCCCATGCCAGCCTCTCTTCCCCACCATCCCTTCATCAAGCTTCTGGCCATGCCTCCTGGAGAGGCCTCCCCTCCCTGCCCGTATCCTGCTCATGCTCCTTTGAGAAGTCCATCTGCCTGTTGTTGCCAGACCAGCTAGGTCAGCTCCACCAGGGCAGGTACCTTCTCCTCTGGCACCGCGCTCTGGATGCCGCAGGTGGTAGGTACACAGTTGCTTCAGCAGCCTCCACACGTGCCCAGGAGCTGGTAGTTGCATGGATGAATGAATGAAGGAGCCAGGCGGGCATGGGCTTTGGAGGGCTAGGGCTGGGGAAGCCTGCAGGGCTGCTAGGAGGGGCATCTGCTGGGTTCCTTCTTGCTAAGGACTCTGGGGCTGGGGCCACCCGGTGTGGGGCGAAGGGCCTTCCCACCTCACTGACCACCGGTCAAAGTCAGAGCTCGGTCCAAACACAAAGTCATGCCAGAAAGCCTAAAGGACAGTGAAAAAGTGAGAGGGGAGAGGTTGTGAACAGCAGGTACATTTTGATCTCCTTGAACTCTGTAGGTTTCTAATTACCCACATTTCATTTTTATTTGACTGTCTTTTCCCCCCAAAGTAAACTACATATTAGAAGCCAGGAGAAGCAATTGTTTTCTGGATTGACTTTTGCCTTCTCCTTCTCATCCCCCAAATTCAATTTGCTGGATAAATAAATTATGGCTGAATTAGATATATTTGTATGTTTAAAGCAAAATTATCAGAATGTAAAAGATCATCAGATTTATTACTTGTCTTAAAACCTTTGTCCATAGAAGTGGTTTTCTTTTTAGACAAGGAGTCTCTGCTGTTATCTTGGTTCTCCTAAGCTGATTTTTTCTGTTATTGGGGTCATAATAAGTTCAAAGTAGAGAAAATTCCGGTCGGTGAGTCTTTTTTCCATCTTTTCAAAGAAGACTTAAGTGTTCGACAGGTACCTGGAAGCCTGACTCATCTTCCAGACATCTGACTGTGCTTTCAGTCTGATATTAGATACACCTTCTTGGATTTAGTTTTGTTCCTTGGGGTTTCAAATGCACAAGGATTGTGGAAACCAAGCACCTCCTGGAACAAGGGGGGAAAGCTTGAATAAGACAAATTCCAAATAGTGGAGAGTGTTTGCAATTCATTTCTACGATGGTTCTCAGCTTCCGTGTAATATGCCATTATACCACCCACATGCTTGTCTCCGACAAGACCACTTCCTTCCCTTAGGAGGTCCTCCTTCTTCTGTCGTGAGGATGCCTCGTCAGTGCACTTCAGCCGAGGGAAGGGGTATGCCCAGCCCCTCCGTGGCTGGGGTGCTCCCTGCCCCAGCTCTCCATTCTTGGCCGCCATCGGGAATCTCTGATTTGAATTGACTCCTTGAAGAAGAGATCTGGAACATCAATCATTGTCTTCCAGAATAGCACTGGGGTGATCTTAAAAAGCCTATCTCTGTGCCTTTCCCATGTTTTCCAGAATGGTCATGTGTTACTATTTTTTAAAACGAGAAAATTCCTAGTAAGATTGATTTATTAAGGGCATGGAATAAAAAGTCAATTAAAAAAATCGTGAAAAAACAATCTGATGTGTGTCTTCTTCAGCATTCTGGAATGGTGGATGGAGTTGCCATGGGGATAGGGAGGTTCACTCTCTACAGAGAGTGGCTCCATCTGGTACCGCGTCGCTCTGGGAGACGAGATGAGCCGTCTTCCTCGAAGCAGGATTTCTCATTGGATGTGGAAACACACATAGAATCACCATTCAACCCTTTTCTCCTCTAAGTCACCATTTAGCTTTGATCTAATAATAGAAAATGTTTAAAAATATTCCTTTATAGAGCCTCTGATGGCTGTTGCCTGCTGTCACCTGTGTGATGATACAGTATTTTACGGTCTAAAGTGTTTCTGTTTTTCCTGTTAGAATGGAGATGTTTTCTGAACAAGGTGTTCAATATTAATACTTTCGGATCACAGTTGGAATTCAGCATTGCTGTCAGAGGCGCTGTTTTCATATCCCTTTCGTTTTACCCCTTGAAACTGTGGTCTCCTTCCCTTCGTACCAGTATGACTTCATCTCAATTTAGAGACACGGTTGTACCATTCCATCCTGGAAGGAAGGAAGACAGACATAGTGCATGCGAGTAAAGGTCAAGTTTGCATCACGTGGAGGTTTTTACAAGCGCTTTTAAAAAGAGCAGGCTTTCTCTGAGTGGTTCTTAGGGTCTCACCAAGAACTTCAGGACTAGCAAAATGGCAACGCTGGCTCGCGCATGCCTGGAAGCCGCTCCCCAGCATCAGGGTGGCCTTTTCGGGAGTGGGTGAGGGCGCTGGAACCCAGGACACTCCAGTTTGGGTGCTGTGTCTGACACTCGATTTTGGCTGTGTGGTCTTGGTTCCCACACCTGGAAATGAGGGTCATGACATGTGTACTGTCTCCCAGGGTTACTGTGACAATCAGGTAGGTGACGTGCATCTAGGCTTACAGGTGACAGTCAGGTAGGTGACATGCATCCAGGCTTACAGGTGACAGGCAGGTGACGTGCATCCAGGCTTACAGGTGACAGGTAGGTGACCTGCATCCAGGCTTACAGGTGACAGTCAGGTAGGTGACGTGCATCAGGCTTACAGGTGACAGGCAGGTGACGTGCATCAGGCTTACAGGAGACAGTCAGGTAGGTGATGTGCATCAGGCTTA
>JAQZBX010087827.1:0-12816 GCA_029593785.1 Cabassous unicinctus | reverse complement strand
AAGCCTACCTTATCCCTGAGGGTGCATTTAGGGACAAGGGAAATTTGGTCTTTGGAATTCTAAGAACACTGAAATTATTTAATAATTAAATTGTTCTCAGCAAAGACCATTCAGAGTAATCCCTCTGGATTCACAAGACCCTGAAAATTGGCACTTGCTCACAGGTCCAATGGAGGTGACCTACTACTTTTGGCCTCTATTTGCAATGAAATATATAATCAGAATGAAATAAATAACTTAAAGGAATTCTTCCATGGAGCTCAGACTCAACTGCTCTGAGAAGGGCAGGCACCAGGGGGAGGAAATCAGGCCCAGGCAGGTTGTGTGAGCTGGCTACAGTCACCCAGCACAGGGGGGAGAGAGAGGACCTGAGTCTCACTGCTGTGTCCCTCTGGGGGACAGAGAGGGGCATCCTCCCACCAAGGGGTCCAGAGGTAGCACAAGCCCCATGAGGCAAAACGTGGGGTCCTGGGCCATCTACCCAGGTGCAGCCAGCCTCCTAGAACCCATCAAACTCCTGGCCTCTCACTTCCGCCAGGCCTCTGCTGTGAGCTGTGTGGGGCAGCCTCCTGCCCTTCCCCACCCAAGGGTCTAGGCTGCTCAGGCTTTTGCAGAGAGATCCCCTCCCAACCCCCAGCAGCGCCAGCTCAGCTGTTCCTAACTGGGCCCCCTCACATCACCCAGTTCCCGGCACCCACATCCTCCTTGCCCCCAGGTTCTCATCTAGATTCCTCCTCTAGGGGTAGCAGGGAGAGTCCTCCCTGTCCTCCGCCAGGGCACCACTGCCTCCCAACCCGGCTCTCCCACTCTGCTCGCTTCCCTCAGACGTGCTCCCTCTCCACTCCTCCCCTTCTCCAGCCTTCGCTTTCCCCAGACTGCTTCTCTTCCGGTCGCGCTGCCCTCCCTGTGCTCTCACACCCTCCCCAGAAGGGCCTCTTCCCACCCGCTTCCCACCCTCTTCCCACCCTTCATCCTCAACTCCCAGTCCAATGCACTCCTCTTCCGGCTGATACCCCCGCTCGCCGTCCTTCCTCCTCCCACTCTTCTCCAGGTGCTCTCCTCTCCAGCTGTGCCCCCTCCTTCCTGCTCCTCTCCTCCCCAGTTGTGCTTCCCTCCGGCAACTTCCACCAGAAGCTCCCGCTCCACCCGTGCTCCCCAGCTAGTCCTCTAACTCCCTTCCCCGGTGTGCCCCGCCCCGCAGCCCCGCCGCGCCCCGCGGGGCGCTCCAGGTTCTGCTTCCAGCCCGGCCCCTCCCACCTTTCCCCAGCCGCAAACCTGAGGCCAGCCCCAGCCGGAGCGGAGCTGCGTGAAGCTGCTGCGGGCACCACCCGCAGCCCGCGGCCTTCGGGAGCGCGGAAGCGCCCGCAGCTAAAGGGGCGGGAGGGCAGCGGCCCCGCCCAGAGCCGGAGCGGGCCGGGCGAGCGGGATCTGCCGCCAGCGCCCCCACCGCCCCCGGCCTCACCCCCTCCCCACCCCACATCACCACCACCACATCCAAGTGCTGCACGCGGAGGCAAGAGTGGTTGCCCACGCAGGCGGCGACACAGCCTTGGGGGTTCCTGGGGGCGTTGTGCAGGTAGAGAACTGGAGGCCGGGAGAGCAGAGGGCGGTTGCTGGGCAGTAACTCTGCTGAAACTCCAGCGGAGTCCCACCGGCGAGCGGACTTGAACCACAAGCTCCAGTTTCTGGTCCTGGCTGGCGGGGAGGCGGGAGTGGGGGCTTGCTGTGTAGCAGGGGGAGGGACAGATTTCCCAGTTAGAGCCAGGGCCTCTGCCCTCACACAGCTACTTCTGGCCTAGATAAGCCTGCCCTTTACCCCTTCACTTCTCTGCCTGGGGTGCCCGCCTCCACCCCCCACCACCACCGCGGCACCCAGTGTCTTACTCAAACTCCCACCAGCAGGCAAGTACTTTTATTAACCCACTTTGCAAAAGGGAGAGCTGAGGCTCCCAGAGGTGACCCAGAACTTTTGAGCCTCAGGCATTCCTGCGGAGTTTGATGACCCCATTTTATGGATAGAAACACTGAGGCCCAGAGGGGAGAAAAGATGTGTTTCAGATGAATTCAGGCCCTGGGAAGAGGACCCAGACATATGCTTGGAGGTGAGAAGCCACTTAGCTATGATATTTGACTGTAGATATTTGATAGCTGAATGATAAAAATAATAATAAAAGTAACGGCAGTGATCACTTTTGGAGCACTTGCTATATGCCAGGCCAGTTGCCAAGCCCTGTGAGGGGGCTCTGTCATTATCTCAGTTTGTGGATGAGGAAACAGGCTCCGGAGGATGCTACCCGCCCAAGGCCACCCAGTAGTAGGCAGGCGTGGATCCAAGCTGGACCCTTGTCAAGGAGTTAAGCTGCCGAGGCCGGGACACTCCCTTCCTGGCCCTGTCCTTTCCCCAAAGGGGCAGATGGGCTCCCGCCCAGGCAGGACAGCCCAGAGGCAGCAGAGGGCCCCACTTCCGTGCCTCCCCCAGCTCAGGCTGGGCGATCTGACAGTGCCTTGGGCACCTGGATGGGGCCCGAGGATTCCACTGCTCCAGGAGCCCAGAGCCCTGCAGAGCTTTCAGCTCAGGACCCTGGAAGGGGCACCTGTTGGGGAAACCAAGCATCATCTGGCTGCTCTCCCAGGTCCAGGGATGAGGAGGTGGGTCTCCAGAGAAACCGGTTTCCTGGGCAGGCACAAAGCAAGCACCTTGAAAAGAGTCAGAAGGCCTTGGAAGTCAGGCTCGGTGCTGGGAGACCAGCAGGAAGGGCTTCAGCAGAACCAAGGAGAAAGGAGAAAGGTGAGATACCTGAGCTGTCCTCAACACCATCTCCTCCCCAAAATGAGGCAGGCATTCACTGGAGGCGGCAAAGCAGTGAAACACATGGGTTTTCTGCCTGGGTTCACATCTTAGCCCTCCCACTTACCAGCAGTGTCACTCTGGGCAAGTGAGGTAAATCTCTCTGGACATCGGTCTCCTGACTCTAAAACAGGGTAATAATATCTGCTACATAGGGTTGGCAGGAGGAGGAAATGCAGTGATACATGTGAAGTGTTCACAGTGCTTGGTATATAGTAACTGCTCAGTAAACGCTGACTTAGCATGATGACCACAGCCACCTCCCCCAGCATCCACCAGTGGACTCTGAAACTGGGAGCTCGCACAGCCTGCTGGCTTGGGTGCAGACCAGAAGTGCAGGCAGGTAACACCCCGGCGCAATCCTCACGCAGTGGAGTATTGAAGCCGTTGGATAAAGCCCTAGCCTCCTGTCCAAAGGAAGAAAACTTTGGGTGGCATTCTGCCTGCATGTCAGGCTTCTGGATCCAGCCTCCATTCCCTAAAGCAGCAGCCTCAAGTGGCTTATCCACTTTCCCTGTCTCACTCTTCTCCTTCTGCTTCCTTGGATCGCCTCCCAAACAAACTACCTGGACCTCTCTGTCTCAGGTTCTGCTTTGGGGGGAAGCTAGGCCAACAAATCCAGGACAGCACCCCCCAAACAAGAAAAAGAGTTGCCTTTAAGCACCTGCCAAGCCTGGAGAGCGTCGATACCAGCTCAAGGCAGTGCCAGTTCAGAAAGAGCTTTCCTGATTCAGCAAGCTCCCTGCCTCTGTCCTGTGACAGCCCTGGAGGGGAGAGAACCGGAGGAGGCGGGAAGCACAAAGCACAGAAAGAGAGAACCCCCTGTGCCCTCCTTTCCTACTCTAGACTCAAAGATGCCAGCGCTTTGCCACCTCATGACCTTGGCACTTGATGTTCCTTCTCCCTGGAACAGGCTGCATAATTTGTGAGGGCCCAGTGTAAAATGAAAATGCAGGCCCTCGCTCAAAAAAAAGAATTTCGAGACAGTGACAGGAGAGCATTAGACCAAGCATGGGGCCCTTCTGAGTGCAAGCCCTGCAGGAGACTGCAGAGAGCTGTTTAAATTGTTTCCAGTCTTTTGCTTGTAAACACTGATGCAATGAACCACTTTACACCCATGTCATTCCACCCCTGTGCAAGGATATTTGTAAAATGAAGGCCTAGAAGTACGATCACAGGCCACAGGGGATTTTGATATATATACTGCCCAATTGTTCTTCTTCAATTGGGTTAATTTACACTCCCCAAGCAATGAATGAGCACCTCCTTCCCTAAATAACGATGCATTATGGTGCTTGTTCCCCTCGCCAAGAGGATGTGGTACCAAACCTTTCCATCTTTACCAATCTGATAGGTGAAAAATGGAATCTCAGTGCCTTTTACTTCACATTTCTCTTTTTATGAGAGAAGCTGAATATCCATTTAAAACATTTAAAAGAGAAATAATCTACCCACAGTCCCACCCTCTAACACTCCAGCTGGCTTTAATTTCCTCATTCTCCTAAGGTTACTGCCCATATTTAGCCATTGTTTTTCATAGTTTTAAGCAGAGAAGACAGAGTTTAAGGGTCTGGTCTTTCGTTTCATTCATTTCTTCAACAAACATTTACCCATTGTAATGGTTAGGCTAATATGTCAACTCGGTCAGGAAATGGTGCCCACTTGTCTGATCAAACAAGCACTGGGCTCATTGTAATCATCAGTGAGTTGATTGCATAGATGGCTGGTTACATCTATATGACTATGTAATCAACTAAGAGTGCCCTCAGCAACGAGTGCTGATCAGTTGAAGGCCTTAAAAGGGAAAGTGATTTCAGCATTCAGAGAGAGAATTCCCATCTCTACTTCAGAGAGCTAGTGCCTCCTGGGAACTCATAAAGGACCTTCATCAGAGCTCCTGGTTTGCAGCCTGCCCTGCGGAATTTGGACTTGTGCATCCCCACGATCACGTGAGACAATTTTATAAAATCTCATACTATTTACAGATATCTGCTGTCAGTTCTATTTCCCTAGAGAACCCTGACTAATACACCCATGTACTAATCAGGGTAAACTAGGTTATGCTGCAGTAACAACTACAATATATCAGTGGCTTAAATCAGGATGTATTTCTACATGTCCTTTGGCAGTGGCTCTCCTCCACATTGTCCACACTCTAGGACCCAGGCTGATGGAACAGCCCCCAAGCTGCAGCCAGCCGCCTCTGCAGAGATTTAAAGAACTTGGTACTTTCCATATTGGCTCTTAAAGTTTCTGCTTCAGGAGTGACATGTGTCACATCAACTCATGCTTCATGGTTAAAGAAAGCCACGTGGCTACAACTAACTTCAAAGGAATGAGGAAATGCAAGCCTACCTGGAGGAGGAGAAAATATTTGGGGACTGCCTTAGAGGCTACACACTGACCATCTAGCCTGGGCCAGGCCCTCTGCTCAGTCCTAGGAAAAGGGAGATGAATTAGATGTGGTCCCTGCCCTCAGCATTCTCCATGGTCCCATGTGATCAGAGTGATTTTTCTGGGGGACACACGTAACAATTGTTTTTAATAGCTGCAGAATATCCCATCAATAGAACACACCATAATGGAATTATTTATCCTATCTCAAATGTTGCAAAATCAGTGTTTTTATTTTATCTTCTTTCCCCTTTTCTTTCAGTATTAAAATAACATTGCATTGGGGGGGGGGATAAAATTAATTAATCTTTTTAAAAAGTGACATTGCATTGGGGAATGGATATGACTCAAGCAGTTGGGTGCCTGCCTCCCACATGGGAGGTCCTGGGTTCGGTCCCCAGTGCTTTCTAAAGAAGACAAGCAAAACAGCGAGCTGACACAATGAGATAACGCAACAAGAAGACACAAAAATGAGACACAACAAGAGACACAAGCAGCAGGAAGCGGATGTGGCTCAAGCGATTGGGCAACTCCCTCCCACATGGGAGGTCCCGGCTTCAATCCTTGATGCCTCCTAAAAGAGGATGAGCAGACACAGAGTACACAACGGATAGACACAGAGAACAGACAGCGAGTGCAAACAACAAGGGGAGGAGAGAAATAAATAAATCTTCGAAAAAAAACATTGCACTTAATCACATCAAAATGAATGAAATACTTAGGGATAAGTTTAACAAAAGTAGTACAAGAGTTATACACAGACAACTAAAAAATATTGCTGAAAGAAATTTTGAAAGAATCTAAATAAATGGAGAGACAATCCATGTTCACAGATTAGAAGGTCCAATCTGTTAAGATGGCAATTCTCTCCAAATTAATCTATATATTCAATGCAATCTCTATCAAAATCTCAGCAGGTTTTTTTTTTTTTTTTTTTGGTACAAATTGACAAGCTAATCTTAAAATGTATATGAAAATGCAAAGGACCCAAAATAGCCAAAACAATTTTGAAAACGAAGATCAAAGTTAGAGGACTTATACTTCCTGATTTCAAAATGTGCTATGTAGAGCTACATAACCAAGACACTGTGGTATAGGCATAAGAATAAATATATAGAGCAATAGAACAGAATTCAGAGTCCAAAATCAAACTCTTTCATTTATGGTAAATTAACTCCAAAAAGACAAGCCACAGACTGGAGAAAATATTTACAAATCATATATTCGATAAAGGACTTATATCTAAAATATATATAAAGTCAATAAGATAAATAACCCAATTTAAAATGGGCAAAAGAGTTGACTAGATAGTTCACCAAAGAAGATATACAAATGGCCAATAAGCACATGAAAAGATACTCAACATTATTAGTCATTAGGGAAATGCAAACCAAAACCACAATGAGGTACCACTTCACATCCACTAGGATGGCTATAATAAAAAAGACAGATACTAACAAGTGTATCTGAGGCTGTGAAGAAACTGTAACCTTCGTACATTTCTAGTAAGAATGTAAAATGATGCGGCCACTTTGGAAAACTGGGAGTTTTTTAAAAAGTTAAACATAAATTTACCATACAATTCCACCCCTAGGAATCTACCCACGAAGAGTGAAAACACACATCTACAGAGACTTGTACACAAATGTTCAAAGCAGCATTATTCATAATATTATCCATAACAGCCAAAATGTGGAAACAACCCAAATATCCATCAACCAGAGAATGGATTAACAGAAAGTGGTCTACCCAAACAATGGACTACTACTCACCAATAAAGAGGAACGAACTACTGATACATGCTACAGCATGGCTGAACTCAGAACCATTATGCTAAGCGAGAGAAGCCAGATCCATTGATACAGAATGTCCAGAAAAGGCAAATCTATAGAGACAGAAACGAGGTTAGTGGTTGCCTAAGGCTGGGGATGGGAATGAGAATGTGAAAATGGGCATAAGGCATCTCTTTGGGATTACTGAAATATTCCAAGATTAGAGTGTAGTGGATAGTTGCACAACCCTGTAAATTTACTTTAAAAAATCAGTAAAATGGAGGCGGGTGTGGCTCAGTCGATAGAGCTCCCCTTTACCAAATGGGAGGCCCCGGGTTCGCTTCCCGGGGCCTCCTTGTGAGGGCAGGCCGGCCCACACAGCACGGTGGGCTGATGAAGCAGGACCTCACAGCAGGGGGGAGATAAGCAGGCACAGAGAAGACACACAGTGAATGGACACAGCAAACACAAGCAGCAAGGGGGGGATAAATAAATAAATAAATAAATCTTTAAAAAACAAACAAACAGTAAAATGTATACTTAATGATGAATTTTATGGTTTGTAAATTATATGTCATTAAAGCTCTTAAGAGTTTTGAAATCAACGTCTTTAAACAACAAATTAAAATTTTTTTATGTCCTCACTGTGATACTTAATTTCATATGTTAACTAGGCTAAGTTATGGCGTCCAGTTGTTTGGTCCAGCAGGCACTTTACTGTGAGGATATTTCGTACATGGATTTGCATATATAGTTAACTGATTATATCCATGCTGATTGTGTGTACTCATTCAATCAGTAAAGGTCTTACAGGCAGAACTGAGCATTTCAGAAGAAAGAAGAATTTCTGTCTCTACTTCAGCCAGTCAGCATCTTCTGGGAATTTCAACTACACCTTCGTCAGAGTTTCCAAACTGTGGCCTGCCTTACGGAATTTGGACTTGCCAATCCCCATGGTTGTGTGAGCCAATTTCTATAATGAATCTCTTGATATTTACATAAATAAATATAAATATAAATATAAATCCTCTTGCTTCTGTTTCCCTGGAGACCCTGACTAAAACACTCTACAGAGAACATTTTTCATACTCACTGCCTGATTTCAGACTGACTGCCTGAGGCTTACTAGGGTTTGTTTTAGACTCGGGGCTCGGGTAACTTCAATTTTCCAGCTCAGAAACGACAGGCCTCTGTTTTACAAATTGGCAAGTCGAATAGGGCCCTTCCTAAACAGAGGCATGTCACAGCCAGAGAAACTGAGGTCTAGAGAATAAAAGGACCTTGCCAAGGCTGCTCAGGGCCCTTTAACTCCTCTGGAGACCCCTTCTGTCCTTGTCTGAAATGCTCCTATAGCTTTGCCCTCTCGCACGTACGTGTACATCTCATTTTCTAGATTTTAAAAAGTCTAGTCTTGTTTGCTATCAAAAGTTTCATCTCCTATTCAGTCTAAGGCGTCTCCTCCCTGGAATCCTCAGGCTGGGAAATGGGTGAGGGGAGTTGGGGGGTGATGGAGGGAGGGTGGAGGCTCGGCTGTCAGCTTCTTCATCTTTTCCACACCTTGCTCTCCCCCAGGCTGGCTCCCCCAGGGCTAGAGCCACAGGAGAAAGACCTTAAGGGTAGAAAAGGTCTTTTTTGGCGCCCTTGTAATAGAGCAGCTGCACCTCTGGGCACGGCAGATGACCAAATGCTGATTCTGTCCCCAGCGAGGCACTTCTGTGGATTCCCAGGAGAACTCCCCACCTGGGATAGCATTCTCAGGTAGGGTGGCAGCACTCTCTGGCTGACCCCTTATGACCTCCACCCTTGGCTTCTGCACCCCTTTTTCACCTCCAGACTCTCTTGGGCACCTCCTTTCTAGAGCTCCACCTCCCACCCAGGAAAACAGAGCCAGGGCTGTGGCTCCCAGAGCTCATGGTTTGCAGGCTGCCTGGCCCTGTACGTAGCATGTCTGATCCATACAACAAACTACAAGGTAGGCATTTTTACTATCCCCACCCCACCCCCCATTTCACAATGAGTAAACTGAGGCCCAAACACAGCAAGAACTGGCTGCTATTAGAATCCACCTCTGCCTGACCCCAAAGCCCTTTTCTTTCCCCCACTTCAAGGATCCTCTTGGCCAGACAGCTTATCAGCCTCAAGGTCATTGCCACCAGCAATAGCAAATATTTAGTGAATACCAGGTAATGGTGAGACAGGTCAGACCAGGCAATCTAAAGACTGGAGGCCCAGGGTTTGGGCAACGGGAAGAGCAGGAGTGAAATAGGATTGTTCAGCCAGGGGCCTATCCTTCTGGGGCCCAGGCCCATGAGTCTAGAACGTAGATTTTGGGGAAAAAAATCACCAGGCAATCTGCAGCCCTGGGGCCAAGGAGATAGAGGAGGAGGTGCCATTATTCAAGGCTTCAAGAAACTGCCAATGGAATCACCCAGAGATTATTATCATTTATTTTTACGAGGTACTGGGGATTGAACCCAGGACATTGTACATGGGAAGCAGGCGCTCAACCACTTGAGCTACATCCACTCCCAGAGATTATTTTTTAAAATACTGATGCCTAGATACCACCCCCAGACATTCCGATTTAATTGATGTGGGGAGCCACCTGGGCACTGGGATTTTAAAAACTACACTGGGGATGCTAATGTGTAGGAAAGTTTGCAGCTAGGACAGGGCGCACGCAGGCGCACGCAGCTCTGGAGATCTGATAGAGGAGGCAGCAGTGACAGAGGCTCAGGAAGCCTGAGGTTCTAGGACAGGGAACTCAGGGCCTGAGGTACTGAGCTGGCCCAAAGTAGGCACTTGTGGCAGAGGGAGGGAGGGCAGGAGAGGCAGGAGGTAAGGGGGAATGGAAGGAAAGAGGAGAGGCAAAAATCCAGGCCAGCGTAGTGAGCACATTCTCTGTCACTAATTTCTGTGTGGCCTTGGCCAAATTGCTTCCCCTCTCTGGGCCTTAGTTTAGAATAAAGTTGATGATGGTCAAAGACCCTCCTGGCTCCAGCTTTCCAGGATGTCTCAGGCCCCAGCAGACGGGACCCCTAGTGAGAAAAGCCCAGAAGGAGAGCCCAGCCTATAGGTCTGTAACAGACACTGCACTCCGAGTCTGGGCTGAGGGGCAGCCACAGATGTTTACCAGCAGCCTTGCCCCTCCTGACTTCCGGGCCACTCCATTCACACTGCCAGACCTGGTTATGTGGAAATTACCCCTCAGCCTATCTGGCCCAGCCCAGGGAGCGTGGCTGTCCTCTCAGCTTCCAAGTGGAAATTTCCACCATGGAGCTAGAGGCAGATATCATGGCCAAGGCCAGGCAGGGGGAGGGGGACCACCGGCCACAGGCCACCATGGGCTAGGCAGGGGTTCAGGCATCCTTCCTTCCACAAATATTCACTGGGCCCTGTTCCAGAGGTGTCAATAGTACAGACACAGTCTCCACCCTCTTCACGCTTGTCTTCTAGAAGGATGTGATGGTTTGAAGCTGTTATAGACCCCAAAAAAGTATGCTCTTAAAGTTAATTCATTCCTGTGAGAGTGGACCCATTTTAAGTAGGACCTTGTGGTATGTAGGATCTTAAGATGTGATCCACCTCATTCAGGGTGACTGTTAATCCTCTTACTGGAGTCCTTTATGAGAGAATGAAATTCAGACAAAGCAAGCCAGTGAAGCAGGAAGCTGAAAGCAAGGAAACCCGGAAGAGAAGGGAGAGCCCAGCAGATGCCGCCATGTGCCTTCCCATGTGACAGAGGAGTCCAGGGTCACAGGCAGCTGGGAGAGAGCATCATCGCCTGAAGATACCCTGATTGGGACATTTTTCTCAGCCTCGAAACTGTAAGCTTGTAAACTAATATATTCCCGTTGTTTACCATTTTATGGTACCTGCTTGAGCAGCTTTAGCAAACTAGAACATAGGGGAAAGAGACTGTCTGTATGAACACCATGAAGGAAAATGAAGGAGGCTAAGGAAATGGGGGGACTTGCTGCTGATAGGTAACCTTTGTGAGATTATCAGAGGGAACAGAAGCAGGGCCTTGGCTGACATGTTGAGAATGGCAGTGGGGAGGAGAAGGTGATAAGATCAGAAAAGGCCGATGCCTGCCACTCTCTGTTTTTATTGCACCCAGGGCTGTGATTTCTCCCTGTGTTCTGTGGGCCAATACCAGGGTGCATGGTGGTACCCCAGTGAGGCCGTGTTGTGAAACAGGCCTTTTCTTTGTGTGTGTGTGTAATTTTTTTTAACTTTATTTTGTACATTTAATAATTGAAAATATAAACAATTGAAAACGAAAAAGTAAACACAGATGAATAAATACATTTCTCAATTAAATGTACTGTATACATATAAATTTTTTTTGGATCAAACAATATGGTACACAATATATTTGGTTCATAGTAACGCATTCATACAGTATTTATCCTTTTGTGTCTGGCTTGCTTTGCTCAACATAATGTTCTCCAGGTTCATCCATGTTGTCCTATGCTTTACGACTTCATTTCTTCTTACAGCTGCATAATATTCCATCATGTGAATAGACCACAGTTTGTTTATCCATTCATCTGTTGATGGACACCTGGGTTGCTTCCAACTTTTGGCAATGGTGAATAATGTTGCTATGAACTTCGGTATGCAGACGTCTGTTCATGTCACTGCTCTCAGTTCTTCTGGGTATATACCCAGTAGTGGTATTGCCGGGTCATGTGGCAAGTCTATATTCAACTTCTTTAGGAACTGCCAAACAGTCCTCCATAGTGGTTGTACCAGTCTGCATTCCCACCAACAGTGAAGAAGTGTTCCTATCTCTCCACATCCTCTCCAACACTTGTAGTTCTCTGTCTTTTTAATTGTGGCCATTCTGATAGGTGTGAAATGATATCTCATTGTAGTTTTGATTTGCATTTCCCTAATCATGAATGATGCTGAGCATTTCTTCATGTGTTTTTTGCCATTTGTATTTCTTCTTCGGACAAATGTCTATTCAAGTCTTTTGCCCAATTTTTTAATTGGGTCGTTTCTCTTTTTATTGTTGAGTTGTAACATTTCTTTATATATCCTGGATATTGAACCCTTATCAGATATGTGATTTCCAAATATTTTTTCCCATTGAGTTGGCTGCCTTTTCACCTTTTTGACAAAGTCCTGTGATGTGCAAAAGTGTTTAATTTTGAGGAGGTCCCATTTATCTATTTTTTCTTTTGTTGCACATGCTTTGGGTGTAAGGTCCAAGAAACCACCACCTACTACAAGGTCTTGAAGATGTTTCCCTACATTTTCTTCTGGTAGTTTTATGGTCTTGGCTTTTATATTTAGATCTTTGATCCATTTTGAGTTGATTCTTGTGTACGGGATGAGACAGGGATCCTCTTTCATTCTTTTGGTTATAGATATTCAGTTCTCCCAACACCATTTGTTGAAGAGACAGTTTTTTCCCGTTAACATGGACTTGGTAGGTTTGTCAAAAACCAGCTGACTGTATAGGTGAGGGTTTATTTATGGGTTCTCAATTCTATTCCACTGATTGATGTTTCTATCTTTATGCCAGGACCATGCTGTTTTTTTGTTTTTTTTTAAAGATTTATTTATTCTATTTTATTTATCCCCCCCTTGCTGCTTGTGTTGCTGTGTCCATTCGCTGCGTGTCTTCTCTGTGTCTGCTTATCTCCCCCTTGCTGTGAGGTCTTGCCGCATCAGCCCACGGCGCCGCGCCAGCCGGCCTGCCCTCACAAGGAGGCGCCGGGAAGTGAACCCGGGGTAAACGGGTGCTCTATCCATTGCGCCACACCCACTTCCTGCCGTGAGGTTGCTGCA
>JAQZBX010087826.1:0-12815 GCA_029593785.1 Cabassous unicinctus | reverse complement strand
TTCAACAAAATACAACACTCTTTCCTAATAAAAAGACTGCAAAAGATAGAAATAGAAGGAAACTTACTGAACATGATAAAGGGTATATATGAAAAACCGAGTGGCAACATCATCTTCAATGATGAAATCCTAAAAGCTTACATTCAAAGATTAGGAACAAGACAAGGATGCCCACTATCACTGCTCTTATTTAACATTGTCTTAGAAGTACTTGCTTGAGCACTGAAGCAAGAAAAGATATAAATGGCATCCAAATTGGAAAGGAAGAAGTAAAAATTTCATTATTTGCAGATGACATGATCCTATACATAGAAAGCCTTGAGAAATCTACAACAATGTTTCTAGAACTTATAAAGGAGTTCAGTAAAGTTGCAGGTTATAAGATCAATCCTCAAAAATCAGTAGCATTTCTGTACACTAATAATGAGTAATCTGAGGAGGAAATCAAGAAAAAAATACCACGTACAATACTAACTAAATGTATCAAATACCTAGGAATAAATTTAAATAAAGATGTAAAGGATTTATATACAGAAAACTACACAAAACTGTTAAAGGAAATCAAAGAAGACTTAAATAAATGCAACAATATTCCCTGTTCATGGATTGGAAGATTAAACATCATCAAGTAGTCTCTCCTGCCCAAACTAATCTACAGAGTTAATGTAGTCCCAATTAAAATCAGCAATGTGTTTTTAATGGATTGGAAAAACCAACCAAAAAATTTATTTGGAAGGGTAAGAGGTCCCAAATCACCAAAGACATATTGAAAAAGAAAAATGAAATTGGAGGTATCACACTACCTGACTTTAAAACATACTACAAAGCTAGAGTTGTCAAATCTGCATGGTATTGGCACAAGGATAGACATACTGAACAAGGAAACCAAATTGGGAGTCCTGATATAGATCCTCACATACACACTCATCTGATATTCAACAAGGCCACCAAGCCCACTCAATTGGGAGCAATGGCCTCTTCAACAAATGGTGCTTGGAGAACTGGATATCCATATCCAAAAGAATGAGAGAGGAACACCATCTCACACCTTATAAAAAAATCATCTCAAGATGGATCAAAGATCTAAATAAAAGAGCCAAGACCATAAAGACCTTGGAAGATAATGTAGGGAATCATCTACAGGACCTTGTGACAGGAAACGGTTTCATGAACTTCACACCCAAAGCACAAGCAGCAAATGAAAGAAATAGATAAATGGGATCTACTCAAATTAAAAACTTCTGCACCTCAAAGGCCATTGTCAATAATGTAAAAAGGCAGCCTATCCAATGGGAGAAAATGATAGGAGCCTAATATCCTTTATCTAAAAAGAAACCCTACACCTCGAAAATAAAAAGACAAACCCATTTAAAAAATGGGCAAGCAACCTGAAAAGACACTTCTCCGAGGAAGAAATACAAATGGCTAAAAAGCACATGAAATGTTATTAGACATCGCTAGCTATTAGGGATATGCAAATCAAAACTACAATGAGATACCATCTTACTACCATTAGAATGGCGGCTATTAAAAAAACAACAGATTTTAAGTGTTGGGAGAGGATGTGGATGAATGGGAACCCTCATCCACTGCTGGTGAGAGTGTGGAGAATGGTTCAGGCACTATGGAGGACAGTTTGGTGGTTTCTCAAAACTCACTATAGAACTTCCATATAATCTAGTGATTCCACTGCTAGGTATATACCCTGAAGAATTGAAAGCAGAGACACAAACAGAGCACACCACTTTTCATAGCAGCATTGTTCACTATTGCCAAGAGTTGGAATCAATCCAGGTACCCATCAACAGATGAATGGATAAACAAAATGTGGTACATATATACAATGGAATGTTACTCAGTTGTAAGAGGGAATAAATTGCTAACACACGGGATAACATGGATGAATCTTGAAGACCTTATGTTGAGTGAAGCAAGCCAGGCATTGAAGGATGAACAGTACATGACCTCATTGATATGAATTAAGGAAATTGAGAAGTCTCAGAGAGCTATTGTCTGAAAGATAGGTTTACAAGAAATGGAAAGAGAAGAGAAGGTTGTGAGCCATCACCCATACGGATGTAATCTATGGTAAAGTGATAGAATGTAGTTGTGTATTGAAGGGATGGAACTGGAGGGTAGTGATATTATTGGATTGGGTGGTGCAGGGTTGACAGGCATGTAGATTGGGAAGGGTGGATAAGAAGGTTCAGGATACTGGGGACAGGGTTGGGAGAGGGACCAGGTGAAAAAAGGGGATTTGTGGATATGAGGTTGAAAGTACAGAGATGGTAATGTTCTTATGGGAAAATGACAAGGAAGGGTCACAGGTTTAGGGTGTTGGTTGGCGGGGGAGGCATTTGGGACATGGCACACCTAGAGCAGGCTACCAGGGAATGTGTATGAGTGTTCATTCTGTCATTATGTGTTGTATCAGTGGGTGAAGACCCACATAATGAGTGGGAAGGAGTTGGACTCCCATCTTTGGGAGGACCGATTTGTTCAGAAACAGACAGGCAGGAGTCTGCCAAGAGCAAGTGCAGTTCCTAATAGGAGAGGATAAACCAGTGTGTCAAGACCTGTAACCTGTAATTCACATATAACTACGAATCTTGTCATTCAACAAGTCAAGTTAGGGGGTTGTCATGGACCCCAAGGAGATGGGGTGGGAGGAATAGAATAGATCAAATTTGGGGTATTTGCTGGTCAATAGCAATGTTCTTCATTACCATACAGTGATGGACACAGGACATGGTAAATATCATCAAAATTTATAGAAGTGTACGATCTAAAATGTAGACCATAGTGTAAACCATTGACAATATTTAGTAGCTATGTTTCACTATTTGTATATCAGTTATAACAATGCTGCCATCCACAAATAAAAAGGTATTAATATGGGGGGAGGATAGGGGGAAGATGTTGAGTATATGAGAGTCTCCTGTATTCTGTGTGTGACTTTGCTGTGACCTAAAACATCTTTGAAAACAAAATGAAAAATAGTAAGACACGGGATTGTGAGGGGGACGGTGCCACAGTAAAGACTGGACACAAGATATTTCAGTGATGAAAGGCAAAAGGTCAAAAAAGTTTTTTTAATATTTTTCATTTTTAAAAAATCCCAATCTTGTTATTTAATTTTTTGCTTTTTTTTAAATTTTTATGTATTTTATCTCTTACATTTAAACTTACCATTATTATTTCATTTTCCTTAATTTTATTCAGCTAGTGTAATGGCTTCATCTTTGAAGAAGCTTTGGATCACAGAAGGCTTACAAGTGGGGGGGGAGGATAGTAGGTGTGGGGTGTCAGGGATGGAGGATGCATGTGAGGAAATTCATCTGAGTATAAATATAAGGTATATAAAAATGTTCAGGTGTTCACAGGGCATTGTCACAGTGGGTGGAGAATCACTCAATAAATGAGAGAATACTGAATTCCCATTTTTCAGACCTCTGCCACATTCTTTAAGGGAGCAGCAACAGTCACCCAAATGCAGGGGCAGTGACTGGCAAAGGAGGAAGATACACTGATGGGCCATTGAGGGTTCTGGAGACACCCAGGTCCCCTGGTCAGGGCAGATGGCTCTGGAGTTTGGTGATTTGCCATTGGGGCATAATTTGTTAATTGTGCTCCTGAGAGTGAAAGAGTTGGACTCAACTATGTCTTCCCTGCCTATTGCTCATCTGTCCCTTCTATTCAAACCTATACTTGGTGCTGGTGTTTGTAGGTGTATGTCCAGAGACTTGAGTCTTTGGGCAGTCCATGTGCCAGCTGGGTCTGGAACCTCGGTGGACCAGCAGCTCCTACTCTACAGCTCATTGGACTCACAGAGGACAAATGGTTGAGAGATGATGATGGAAAATGGCCATCCCAGGGAATGGAGAGAGTCTGCAGCTGCAGGCAGGATAATCCCATCCTTCTTCCCCATGGGATATAAACCCCCTCTCAATTGGAGGTGGAGTGGACATCACCATCCCAGACTTCTCAGGATGGGGGGAAGAGCTATGCATTAGTGTGGACTTACTTGTATCCTACTATAGACATATTGTGTTTCAAGCAACGGAAGAAATTACAACATTGATGTGGAGCCAGTAGCCAATGGAGGCTCTGGGTGCAGGGAGAGGGAAAAGCAGTTGTAATACAGGGTCTTTTTCAGGACTTGGGAATTGTCCTGAGTGACATTGCAATGACAGATATAAGCCATTTTATATCATCATATAACATGCAGAACTGTGTGGGAGAGAGTGTGGTCTACAATGTGAACTATGGTCCATGCTCAATGGCAAAGCCCAGGATGTGTTTATTAATTTCCATTAATGTGCCACATTAATGAAGGATGTTTATGTGGGAGGTTATGGGAGGTGTGGGAAGTGGGGCGTATGAGAATCCCATATTTTTTGTGTAACATTTATGAAATCTAAGTGTCTTTTAAAAAAATAAAATAAAATATGACCCAACTTTGTGTTGTCTACAAGAAACTCACCTCATACGTAAGGACATAACCAGGTTAAAAGTGAAGGGTTGGAAAAAGATATTCCATGCCAAGAGTAAACAAAAAACAGCTGTAGTAGTAATATTAATATTGGACAAAATGGATTTTAAATGAAAACTGTTACAAGGAATGAAGAAGATCATTATATATTAATAAAAGAGGCCACTCACCAAAAAGTAATATCTATGCTAAATATTTTGGCACCTAACCTGAGTGCCCCAAGATACATAAGAACAAAAAAACAATAGAGAGAATCAACAAAACCAAAAAATGGTTCTTTGAGAAGATCAACAAAATCAAAAACCCTTAGCTAGACTGAGAAAAAAAAGAGAGTAGACACAAATAAGTAAAATAAAAAGTGAGAGGGGGGCATTAACACTGATTCTGTAGAAATAAAAGAGATTATAAGCTGATTCTATATGATACTATGAACAATTGTATGCAAAAAATAATAGACAGTGTAGAGGAGATGGACAAATTCCTTGAAACACGTGAACCACCAGCATTGCTTTTAGAAGAAATAGGAGACATCAACAAACCAATGAGAAGTAAAGAGACTGAAACAGTCATCAAAATCCTCCTAAAGATGAAAAGCCTGGGACTAGGTAGCTTCATAGGCGAATACTACCAATCATTCAAAGATGAATTAATATCGATCTTGTGCAAACTCTTCCAAAAAATTGAATAGGAAAGAATGCTACCATACTTATTCCTTAAAGCCAACATTACCCTAATACCAAAACCAGAAAAAGATCCTACAAAAAAATTACTGGACAATATATATAATAAATATACATGCAAAAATCCTCAACAAAATACTTGCAAACAGAATCCAAAAGCACATTAAAAATAATTATACACTATGATCACGTGGGTTTTATCCCAAGTATGCAAGGGTGGAACAACACAAGAAAATCAATTAGTGTAATAATCCACACTGATAAATTGAAGAAGAAAAATCACATGATCCCCTCAATTGAGACAGAAAAGACATTCGCCAAAATAAAGCGCATATTCTTGATAAAAACACTCCATAAGATAGAAACAGAAGAAAGTTTTCTCATTGTACTCAATGGTGAAAGACTGAAAACTTTCCCATTGATATCAGGAACAAGATAAAGATACTGATTAACACCATTATTATTCAATATTGTGCTAGAAGTTCTAGCTAGAACAATTAGGCTAGACAAAGAAATAAAAGGCAACTAAATATGAAAGGAAGAAGTAAAACTTTCACTATTTCCAGATGACACAATCCTATATCTAGAAAATCCTGAAAAATCCACAACCAAGCTACTAGAATTAATAGATGAGTTCAGCAAAATGGCGAGATACAAGGTTAATATGCAATAATCAATAGCATTTCTATGCACTACTGATGTGCAATCTGAGGAGGAACTCAGAAAAAATCCATTTATGATAGCAACTAAAACAAAATCAAATATTTAGGAATAATCTTAACCAAGGTCATAAAAGACCTGTATTCAGAATACTACAAAGCATTGCTAAAAGAAACTGAAGAAGACATTAATAAATGGAAGGACTTTCCATGTTCATAGATTAGAAGACTAAATATCGTTAAGACGTCAATGCTAGTCCAAATGATTTTCAGATTCAGTGCCATCCCTATAAAAATCCCAGCAGCCTTCTTTTGCAGAAATCGGAAAGCCAATAATCAAATTTATTTGAAATGGTATGGGTCCGTGAATAGCAAATAATATCTCAAAAAAGAAGGAAGAAGTTGGAAGACTCTCACTTACTGACTTTAAAGCATATTACTTAGCTATAGAGGTTAAAACAAACAAACAAACAAAAACAAAACAAAATAAAACAAAAAGCCACACAGCATGGTACTGGCATGAGAACAGACAGATTGACCAATGGAACCAAACTCAGAACTGAGAAACTGACTCTCACATCTACAGTCACATAATTTTTGATACAGCATTTAGGCCACCCAGGCTGAGCCAGAGCAGTCTATTCAACAAATGGTGCCTTTCCTCTATTAACTGTATAGCCATAGCCAAAAGAAACAAAGAATACCCCTATTTCACACCTTATACAAAATTAACTCAAAATGGGTCAAGGACTTAAATATCAAAACAACAACCATAAAACTCCTAGAAGAAAATGTAGGATAACATCATCAAGATCTTGTGGTAGGTGATACCTTCTTAGATATTATGCCCAAAGTTTGAGGAACAAAAGAAAAAAATTTTGAGAAACGGGACCTCCTCAAAACTTAACGCTTTTGCACCTCATAGGACTTTGTCAAAATGGTGAAAAGGCAGCCAACTCAAAAGGAGAAAATATTTGGTAATCACATATCTGATATATCTGATAAGGGTTTAATATCCATGATATATAAAGGTTCATACAACTCAACAATAAAAAAGACAAAACTATCCAATTAAAAAAAGGGCAAAAATGAAGCCAACAATGTATATAACCAAATACATTTAATAAGACAATGAAATAATAATGACAGTTTTAAAAATAACAAACAAAATACAAATTTTTTAAAAATTTTGAAATGAAGAATAAAATAAATATAATTTTTAAAAATTGACATTTCTTTGATTGCTGTAAATATGTAGTCTTGCATGTACAGTGACATTTCCTTCCATGAATTCTCCCAGTGTCTTAATATTTTTTTGTCATTTTATCTTCAAAGAAGATTTAGGTTACTGAAAATTCATGGAGTGAATATAGGGGATTCCCATATACCCAACATCCTCCCCCTTTCCTCCTTTCCCCTGTTAATAGGAGGTAACTATTAGGCAACCTATAATACTAGACTAAGTTTCAATTTCACAAGGAAAGATACTTAAGTACAATCATCAATATCAAGGGTTTGGTATAATGGTCTGCTGTCCTTTGCTAGGCGCTGAGCATGTACTCAGGAGAGTCTTGCTTCTCTATTAGAGAATGTATCAGGACTTCCCAGGCTGAGAAGTCAATACATTTTTTGGTATTGTGTGGGTCTTCACCCACTAAGACAATGCCCCATGAATACTTGAGCATATTCATATGCCTTAGAAGCATGCCTCAGGTGTACCCTTCCCAACACATGCCCTCACCTTGCACCAGTGATCCTCCCCTGCCACAGTTGTGACCCTTCTGCAATTCAAAACCTCCCTTCAAACATAGCCAAACAAAATAACCAATGAACAACATTGTGAAAATTTAAATGAATATATACTGAATTACATATCTGAATGAGGTTAATGGGAAATTTTGGTTATATATATCTTACTGAAATAAAAATTAAAAAAAAGAAAAATAATAACCAAAGAAAATTAATAATAAAAAAGTAATAATAATAAAAATAACAAATAAAATACAAAAATTAATAAAAATTAAAAAGTATTCTTTGTCTCTTTCATCACTGTAAGATCTGTTATCTTTTATGTACAGTGACAATTTCTTCCAATTGTTCCCTTAGTGTCTTACTTTTTTACAGTTTATCTTCATTGAAACTTTAGGTTACAGAAAAGTCAAATAGAAAATATAGGGGTTCCCAAATACTCAATGTCCTCCCTCTCTCCCATTTTCCCTTCTTAATAACATTTTACATGTGGACATTACATTTGTTAAAATTGATGTACAAATTTTGAATCATTGCTATTAACCATTGTCAATGGTATACATTATGGCTTGCATTTTGCACCATATATTTTATAAGTGCAAATTTAAATTTAAAATGCCCTAAAAATGTCCTGTACTCCTATTGGCAACAGTATAAAGCCTTGTATCTTTGTACAATTTATTTTGGCACTTAGATTAAAAAATTATAGTATTTCTATAACACTTATATCAAATGCAAGTTCTTTATTTAAATTTTTTCCACAGTTTATAAATTTTTCCTGGAGTCAAGCACCAAGGGGGAGTGAGAATGGAATCACAGCATGCACACAGCTGCATAGGGAATCATTCTCAGTGAAGGCAACAGGAGAGAACAAATGGTTCAATGGGAACCCATCCTTAGTGTAGACCCAACCCTCAATTTATATTTTCACCTCTTCCTTCAGACATGCAAAAAATATATAACAAAAAATTTCCCCTACTCAAAATGATCTATACAAATTGAATTATTCATTCAGGAGATAATGTAGTATCACAAAAATAACTATTTATTATAACACTACATCCTTGATCATATTTTGTATTTTAAAATTTTCTTTATCCTTTTCCAAAGTTAGAGATGCATCATTTATTATTTTATCAAATGACTGAATATTTCTCACAAAGTTTCCTCCTCTCTCTGTAATCCTCTTCTGTGATTACCCATATTAGCTATTGATCTTAATTCAATTACCTTTTTATTGTCACCTATGACACAACTGGTATTCCAAGTTAGAACAATACTGATTGTTGATTATGATTGAATATGATTATAATATTATAATCATATGGGTATGATGGGTAATTATACCCATCATATGATGGTTAATTATAATTTGATTACCCATATTAGCTATTGATTTGAATTCAATTCTCATTTTATGGTCATCTATGACACAACTGATATTCCAAGCTAGAACAATACTGACCTGTTGTTGATATTGACGTTCTATCCAAGCTCATGGTAAAATTTTCAAAAATTTAAAGTCTGCTTTTTTCCCTCCACTAGTGGAATATAAATGATATTGGAACATATACTAAATAATTGTTCATCTAGTAAAACATGCATATAACCCTCTGATTATAGAGTTATGGTATGACATTCACATGATTTGCATAATATTATTTTGACATGCTCTACAGAAAATAGTACCAAAGTCAATGATCCCATAAATTCTTCATGCCATCTTGTTAGAGATAAAATTATTGTCTTCAAGAACATAAGTTTTTCTGGGGGCAGGATAATACCAGATTTATATCCCTAGTCTATGAATAATTGACTGTTATCCATGCTTAATACAAAAGGTTAATTATTTTTCTGTCACCACCACTTTCTACCCTCATTTCTTCAGTAAAATCCCTCAATTGCTCATATTCTTCCAATATTCAAGAACAAGGCATTGTCTCTTACCTGTTTCCAAGGTCCAAGTTTTCCTGAAAAAATAAAAATATTAAAAGAAAATCAATAAAGAACAACAACAACAACATAAATAAATAAATAAATAAATAAAACAAAATAAAAACATATGTAAGTATATGTTTGGTGATTATTTCATAGATAAAATATCAAAAGCAAGACCATAATAGAACAAACTCAAAAACTTGTATAGATCAAAATATACTTTCTACTCTTTAGAAAGACAATGCTAAAACCATTAGAAGAGAAGTCCCAGGTTGATAAATAATATTGGCAAATTTTACATCCAATAAAATTTATGTACGCAAAATAAAGAATTAAAAATACTAAAAACAAATCAACAGCTACCAAAAAGATAAGTTGAGGTGGTTTGAAGCTGTATATACCCAAGAAAAGTAAGTTCTTAAAGCAAATCCATCCTTCTGGGTATGAATCTATCGTTAAGTGGGAACTTTTCCTGAGTAAGTTCTTTACTAAAGATGTGACACACCTCACAGGAGATAGGTCTTAATCCTCTTATCTGAGTCCTTTAGAATAGAATGAAATTCAGATGAAGAGAAGAGAAAGCCATGGAAGCAAGTAGCTGAAAGCTACTGGAAGAGAAAGGAGAGACCTGCATATGTCATTATGAGTGTTGCCATGTGATAAAAGAGTCCAGGATTGATAGTGGGAAAACGTGCTTATTGAAATTTCTCACCTTAAACAGTTTATAAATTCTAAAATTAAATATACTGGTTTTCTATAAATCTAATTTTAGAAATTTACTCTTTGCACTTAGTTCACTGAAAAATATTAACCAGATTTTTTCCTTTTGCTTACATGAAAAATGTAACATTTCAAAGAAAAACCAAACAGAATGTTGTAAATCTGTAACTTTTCCCAGAGACAAAAAGTTTGATATCCTTGAGTGGTTGTTTGAGAAAGTAAACATGAATGCCTTGCACCTGGATAACTGTATCTAAATTGTGGTTTATTAGCTTCTGAAATCAGAGGACAAGTTGGATGTGCTTGAGACAACAAAGAACTGAAAATTTGCATATGCCCTCCTCTCAAGACCCCTGGAATCACCTTTTTTTCCACTTGTTTTTCTTTCCTGTCTAAAAATCCTAGCTCTCATTTTCACTTTGAGCTGGTTTGGGAAAGATTCCCCCAGTTCCCTGTTTGTGAACTCACAATAAGTCACCTTCTCACTAGAAGACATATTTTTCCTTTGTAGTGTGGGATTGGGTGAGCCTGTCTATTGGAAATAGCTGTCTTTACATTAACAGGATCACTAGTAGCCAGTCTCTGGGATGAAAGCATCACCTTGATGATGCCTCAAAACACTAAAATTTTAACCTAATAAATTCACATTTTTAAAAGCCATCCAATTTTATGCTATCTGCCTTCTTCAGCAAAGTAAATTAAAACTACGATAATCTTGGAAAATTCTGTAAACATTGAATAAACAAATAATGCCAATGCATTTTAATTATTCTAGAGAATACTAAAATATGAAAGTTACTTTCCAAATGGGCACAATATTGAAATATTGTTGATATTGTTATTCTATCCAAGTTCTTACCATAGTTTTCAAAATTGTAAATCTACTTTTGTTCCCTCCATTACTAATTGAAAGATTTTTTTCATTTTTTCATTCACATATATGTATACATAATGCATATTTATGGTTAATTTATTTCTCAAGTACATTATATATTTTTCCCTGTGGAATAGGAGAAATTTTAAAATACATTTTCTAAATATTTTTGTTTGTATAGATAAATGTTATTAATTTCTTCCTATTAATTTGTACCCTAACACTTTATTGAATTCACACATTTTTGTTATCATTTTTCAATTAACTACCTTGTGCTTTCCAATAAACTACAATTACACAAAGGAAAATTTTATCCCTTTCTTTCCATAATTCATATTGCCTATGCATTTCTCATAAACAATATTTTTGGATATATAACTCATAAGGTCCTACATACAGTGGTAATAACTAGAAGAGAGAGATTCCACAGTTCAGTGGTTCTCTAATTATGGAGACAGCAAACCTGGACTTGGGGTTTGAAAGTTCCACTTACTTATTGTATGACACTGACCATTTCATGAACTGTCTCTCCTGTATCAGCATCCTTATTGGAAAATTAAAATGATAAAATATGCACTTTATGCAGTTATGATAGATTTTTAAATCGACATCAAAACTTCAGAAGTATATTTGATGAGACCCATAATTCATCCTTACTTTTAGTCATCACTGGTTGTGTAATCAAAAGATTTTCAGATAGATATGAAGCATAATGATGTCTTCATTGAGCCAGTAATATTCTGATAGCTTGTTTTAAATAATAAAATAGGCTATAATAACTGTGAAATAAATTGGATATATGTTTATCTGTTTTAAGGTGACCAAATGACTAGACATAATAAATTCCTAATGATGAAGTAAAGCAATGAATCGTATTATTATATTATTTCCTGAGTACCCTTTAAAAAATCTCAATTTTGAGCTTTATCAAAGAAAGTTTTTGTGCAAGGTGAAATTATAAATATTAGAATTTTTCCCTTTTCATTATTGACTTTTCTATCTTAATAAAATTTATATATCCTCCATGCTCACCATTTTCCAGGGATTTTAATTTCTATTACCATTCATTCAATAGCATTCAGGATTCTCTTCAGCAGTTATTATCACTTATAATCTGGAGAGGAATTTGCATATTGAGAGACCAACATTCCCTGTCTTCTCTTGAAATCCAATCCACTCCAAATTCCAGGTGGTCATTGTCTATGGACACCTAAAGGAGAAAAATCTCTCTTTGCTAATTGTACATCAGCTACTTTCTATCACTGAGTTTGCATGATGAAATATGCATTTTCTTCCAGTGATTACTAGAGGTAAACATCAGAATTTTTGCTTTTCCATTATTCCAGACTCTAAATAGATATTGAGAAGCCAGATGTCCTTCTACTAGGTATTACTGTTCTTGAACGGATCAGATTTTTATCCACTAATGAAGCTGAATTTAAATGCATAAGATTCATGCAACCAATAATTTAAGCCAATGGATATCTTTGTGAAATTAACATCAAGAACAATGTTTGATTAAAGTGAATTGATTGACTTATTAAAATTATGCTTGCAAACACTATATCAAAGGAACAAATTAAATAATATAATACATTACACTGGAATTTTTTAACCATTTTAATCAGTTTTGGGGATACCTAAGGTTATCTAGGCATTGGTAAATAAAGCAGATCATTGATGTTTTGGTTTTGGGTCACAGT